>ML397954.1:14624-53717 GCA_005239525.1 Nicotiana knightiana
AAACCCTTATCAAGCAATTCTTGTAACTGATCCTTCAACTCCTTCAACTCAGGAGGAGCCATACGGTAAGGAGGAATGGAAATGGGCTGAGTGCCCGGCAACAAATCAATGCCAAAATCAATGTCTCTATCGGGCGGCATGCCCGGAAGATCAGCTGGAAACACATCGGGATAATCTCGTACCACTGGAGCTGAAACAACAGAAGGGGTATCAACAGTGATATCTCTCACATAAGCCAAATACGCGGCACTCCCCTTCTCAACCATACGCTGAGCTCTAAGAAAAGAGATAACTCTACTGGGAGTGTGATATAAAGTACCACTCCACTCAGCATGCGGAATACCTGGCACAGCCAGCGTCACGGTCTTAGCGTGACAATCAAGAATAGCATAATGGGGCGACAACCAGTCCATGCCCAAGATAATATCAAAATCCACCATATCGAGTAACTATAAATCCGCACTGGTCTCAATACCACGAATAGTAACCAAACACGACCGATAAACGTGGTCCACAACAAGAGAATCTCCCACAGGAGTAGAAACATAAACAGGAGAACCCAAAGAATCTCAGGCTATACCCAAATGCGGAGCAAAATAAGAAGACACATAAGAGTACGTGGAGCCTGGATCGAATAGAACCGATGCATTTCTGTGACAAACCAGTATAATACCTGTGATGATAGAATCGGAGACAACTGCCTCGGTACGAGCAGGAATAGCATAATATCTGGCCTGGCCTCCCCCTCGAGGGTGACCTCTACCTTCCCGACCTCCGCGCCTGGTTGGCTGGGCAGATGGGGTAGCAGTTGGAGCTATGATCATGGCCTGAGAACTCTGCTGAGCACGCTGTGGCTGAAAAGTCTGTGAAGATGCACCCCTACCAATTCTGGGGCATTCCCTAACCATATGGTGTGTATCACAACACTTGAAACAAGCTCTGGGAGGACGTGGTGGCTGTGACTGGCTAAGGCCAGGTCTGCTAGACTGACCCCTGAAAGCACCTCGCGCAGGAGGCGCGCTAGAAACTGGAGGTGCATAGTAAGGCTCCTGAGGCCTGGGTGGAGCTGGGGTACCGCTGGCTGCTGGAAGAGCTGAATGAACTGGGCGGACCATATAACCCCTACCATGACGACCTGCTGCTGGGGTGCGGGCACCAGAGTAGTGGCCCGACTCTCGAGACCTCTTGGCCTCTCTCTCCTCTCGCTCTGAGCATACACTCGATCCTCCAAGCAATGCTCACTACCTGCTGATAAGGAATGTCCATCTCGAACTCTCGAGCTATGGTAGATCTGATGGGTGGGGTAAGACCCTCAATAAACCGGCAAACCGTCTCGCGTACCGTAGTAACCAAAACCGGTGCATGCCTAGCCAATCTGGTGTAACAGATAGCATACTCTAAAACTGTCATAGCACCCTGGTGCAAATGTTCAAACTCAACGCGCCATGCGTCCCTGAGGCTCTGAGGAACAAACTCTTTCAGGAACATATCTAAGAACTGGGTCCAGGTCAGTGAAGTAGCCTTGTCTGGACTGTCTAACATAGGTGCGCCACCAATCATAGGCGGCCCCGTGAAGCTGGAAGGTAGTAAAGGAAACACCACTAGATCCGGCTATGCCCATAGTGCAAAGAATACGGTGACACTCCTCTAGAAATCCCAAGGCATCATCTGATACTAGCCCACTGAATACCGGAGGGTCATACTTCTTGAACCTCTCAAGTCTCTGCTGCTCATCCTCTGAAATAGCTGACCCCTCCTCGGGCTGAGCTGGCACTACATGCGGTACAGGAATAATCTTTGGGACCTGCTCCACATGCACTCGCTGCTCAGGAGTGCGAGCGGCGGGAGTCTGTGCTCCTCCCCCAGCCTGAGATGTGGCTGCAGCAAGTGGAAGCAACCCTGCCTGAGCCAGAGTGGTGTACATGGACATAAACTTAGCTAATGTCTCCTGAAGAGCTTGAGTAGTAGTGGCAGTAGGCGTGGCAGGTGTCTGGACCTCAACTGGATCTGCTGGTAGTACCTCGGTGGCAGCTCGCGCAGGTTCTCTCGCTGCACCACGTGCGCATCCTCGACCTCTACCCCGGCCCTGGCCTCTGGCGGCTGCTGAAGGGGGCACGGGTGCCTGATCGTCCCGAGTAGCACGTGTCCTCACCATCTGTGAGAGAATAGAAAGTAGAGGTTTAGAATTGATGTCAAAAGATATTGCACGACAAGGAATGCAATGAAGTGAAGATTTTTCCTTAACAGTTACATAGCCTCTCGTAGATAAGTACAGACGTCTTCGTACCGATCAGCGAGACTCTAATAAACCAGCCTGTGTTCCGTGACTCCTATGAACCTAGAGCTCTGATACAAACTTGTCACGACCCCAGTTCTTCCTCCGTGAACATGTCGTGACGGCACCTAGTCCCTATGACTAGGTAAGCCTGACAATGCGGAATAACAACATAATGCGGAAATAAGTAAGTAAAAGAAAGCTAAACAATCTAAAAGGAAGACTGTATATAAAAGCCACTTGGCATATACAAGCCAAAATAATACGAAAGTCTACAACATTACCCCAAAACCCGAAAACTCACGGGAACCACAAGCTAACAAAATATAATACACTGCTCTAACTCCAGAATATCTATACAAATGAAAGGAGGGATAAACTTTTCACAAAAAAAAACTGGAATAAGATAGAGACTCCTGCTCTGCGGACGCGACAGATATACCTCGAAGTCTCTGTTGTATCTCTCAACCTCGGGGATAGTGCACCTGAGTGGAGGTACTTGGATCTGCACATGAAAAACATGCGCAGGAAAGGGCATGAGTACACCACAACGGTACTCAGTAAGTGCCAAGCCTAACCTCGGTGAGGTAGTGACAAGGAAGGTCAGGGCCCTACTGAGATCAACAATATAATAGGAATCTACAGTATGAAAACATGCGGTAATAATAAGTACATCAGTGAAATAAGACAGGTCAAACAAAGCAATGAATAAACACAATAATAGAGTAAACCCAGAATATGTATAGCATAATAACAATGGTAACAATGAGGATCTACCAAGATACCGTCTTGTAGTCCTTTTCTCAACTGCCCAGTGGATCTCCCGGGATACCGTCCCGTAGTCCATCACATGTATATCTGAAGGATCTACCGGGATACCGTCCCGTAGTCCATCATATGTATATCCGAAGGATCTCCCGGGATACTGTCCCGTAGTCCATCATTTGTATATTCGAAGGATCTCCCGGGATACTGTCCCGTAGTCCATCACATGTATCCGAAGGATCCACCGGGATACCGTCCCGTAGTCCCTCATATGTGTATCCGAAGGATCTCCCGGGATACCGTCCCGTAGTCCATCATTTGTATATCCGAAGGATCTCCCGGGATACCGTCCCGTAGTCCATTATATGTATATCCGAAGGATCTCCCGGGATACCGTCCCGTAGTCCATCATATAGATATCCGAAGGATCTCCCGGGATATCGTCCTGTAGTCCTTTCCTTAGCTGTCCAATGGATCTCCGGGGATATCGTCCCGTAGTCCTCTTCTCAGCTGTCCAGTGGATCTCCCGGGATACCGTCCCATAGTCCATCATATCAATGTGCAGGGGGATCTATCGGGAATCGAACCAGCAGTCCCAAAGTAAATGTGCAGGGGGATCTATCGGGAATCTAACCCACAGTCCCAAAGTAAATGTGCAGGGGGATCTATCCGTAATCTAACCCGCAGTCCCAAAGTAAACACGCCGCCACAAATAGAAAACATTCAGATTTAGAGTGCAAAAATACAAGGCAACAAGTAAATCTAGCCTAACATGCTTCACGTAGTACAAATAAAGCAATTTAAACAGATAGGCAATTTAGGCAGCTAGGCATGATCTCCTAAGCTAACATAGGCTATAATCGCAAATAGAATAAAACAGGTAAGAGAGAAACTCAGTCTAAATATTTAAAGTAAAACTAGATTTTCAATAATTAGCACAAGTACGCGCTCATCACTTCACGTACGAGGCATTCAATTACCAAATATCACATCCTAAGGGGAAAGGTCCCCCACACAATGTTAGACAAGCCACTTACCTCGAATCGGCTCAAAATCAACTTGAAATCACACGTTTGCCACGAATATCCACTCCAAAGGGCCCAAATCTATACAATTCAATTACATATCGTAAATAACATCTCAAACAACTAATTCTACTATTTAATTCAAAGCTAAAGCGTGGAATTATGTAAAATGACCAAAATGCCCCTCGGGCCCACGACTCGGAATCGGGTAAAAGTTATATTTTTCGGACACCCATTCACTCACGAACTCGTTTAACCAGAAACAATCTAAACCCGATGCCAAAACCCCCACAATTTTCGGAAATTTCGGGTTGGGAACATTTCTTCCCTTCCTATGGTTTTCCCCCCCATTTTTGATAATTAAACTAAAGAAAACAACGGGGATTAATGGTCTAACAATGAACTAGGATTAGAAAACGTTACCTATGGTCCTTCTCTTCAAAACTCGCTGAAAATCGCCAATTCCCGAGCCCTTACTCGATTTTTAGACTTATGAAATAAACCC
Source organism: Nicotiana knightiana (assembly GCA_005239525.1). Lineage (NCBI taxonomy): Eukaryota > Viridiplantae > Streptophyta > Magnoliopsida > Solanales > Solanaceae > Nicotiana > Nicotiana knightiana. The sequence continues at coordinate 19,195 of ML397954.1, forward strand.
TCAGATTTTTGGAATAAAACACACAGGGATCTCGCACTTGCGGTCCTGATCACCGCACCTGCGGAAAAAGCATCGCAGGTGCGACATTCACTAAGATGCACTGGGGCCGCACTTGCGGTCGTTTGGTCGCGCCTGCGGTCCCCCACCTGCAGAACCCAGGTCGCACATGCGACCACTGGCCTAATCTCCCCTCTATCGCACCTGCGACCATGGCCCACGCGCCTGCGAGGCCGCACCTGTAGAAAGTCCTTCGCAGGTGCGAAGACACCAGAAGAGCCTAGTTCAGCAGCAGCTAAGTCCCAAATTTCTCCCGTTAAGCATCCGAAACGACCCCGAGGCCCCTGGGACCTCAACCAAAACCACTAACCAACCCTAACACCTCATTTGAACTAGGTCGAGCCTTAAAACCACGTCTCGTAACATCGAAAACATCGATTATGCATAGATTCAAGCCTAGAAACTTAAGAAAATTCTGAATTCTCATCTGACGCCGAAACATGTCTAAACTTATCCGAATTACCTCGAATTTTGCACACACGTCCCAAATGACATGAAGGAACTACTGCAACTTCCGGCATTCCATTCCAACCCTCGGATCAAAAATTCACTATCGGACCGGAAACTCCATAAATTCAAACTTCGGCATTTCAAGCCTAAATGAGCTACGGACTTCAAAAATACATTCCGAACATGCTCCGAACCCCGAAATCACCTAACGGAGCTAACAGAACCATCAGATTTCCATTCGGAGGCCGTCTTCACGCTGCTCTGACTAGGGGCATCTTTCCAACACTTAAGCTCTCATTTAGCGACTAAATATCCCAAAACTCTCCGAAACTTAAAACCGAACGTCCCGGCAATTCAATTAAGCAGAAATAGACTTGGGGAAAATAGTTAACAGGGGATCGAGGCGTTAATTCTTAAGACGACCAACCGGGTCGTCACATCTTCAATAAAAAATTAAGAGTTTTCATGGTAGAAATTGGGGGTTTGGGTAGAATTAGGGAATTTTGTTGGACCTCGAATTGGGGTCAGATTTCTAACTAATAGCATACTCGGGCTCGGCAGTGAATGAGTAAACAAAATTTGGTCCGAACCCCTAGTTTGGACCAAGCGAGCCCGGGGTCGGTTTTAAACTTTTTTTTAAGAAAACTTAGGAAAATTATAGTTTGGAATTAAAGTTAGTTCCTTTAGAACTAATTAACAACATTGAACTAATTATGATTAGATTCGAGTGAGTTGAAGGTCAATTCTAAAGAAAAGTTTTGCTTGAGCAGTGAGTGGCCTGCGAATTCGAGATAAGTGCTTGGTTTAACCTTAACTTGAGGGAATAGAAATTCCAACTTAATTTCTATGTGAATTTGCATGTGTGTGGTGTATAGGTGAGGTGACGAGTATCTATGCACCACCAAATTATCTCTTAAACATGATCCTGTCGTTGTTTCCAATTTAATTGATCCCTAGTTTAGTTGTTTTATGATCATTGATGCATTCATGCCTACTTGGTTTCATTAACTTGTTAAGTATTGTTTCAAGTATTTTGGAAGTATTGGTTGTTCCCTTTGCTTCGCTTCATTGTGATACATAAAAGGGTGAGCAGGTTGATAGTGTTTTTCTATATATTCCGATTGGTTTCATTGTGAAATGATAATTGATGAAGCTTATGAGTAATACAGCTTTCTTTATAATTGCTGAGACAAAAATATTGTGAAAGTCTTTGACTTCAATTGTGAAATCTTTTATTAATAAAGTGATGTGATTGTCTGGTGGGAGCGGGTTGCACTCCGCAACAAGGAGTGATAAGGGTGGACAGGTGGGATCGGGTTGCACGCCGCACCAGGAGCAATAAGGGTGATATATATATAGGGAGGAGCAATAAGGGTAGACATGTGGGAGCAGGTTGCGTGCCACAACAAGGAGAAATAAGGGAGGACATTTATATTTTACTTATATTAAACACAAGATTTGAATACTTACTGTTTTACTCTACTATTTCTCATATTATGCACTTACGGTTATTTCAAAGTGAAATTTGAAATTTGGAAACTTATATGAGGAGTGGTTGTAGCTGAGTTATTTTATTTGTTGCTTCAGATTATTGTTCTGTTTCATTTAGAAATTTTCTTCTTGCTTTATTATACATCGTTGACAGGTTATATTATAAATGCCCCGTCGTAGCCTCGTCACTTCTTCGTCGAGGTTATGCTCGACACTCATTTAGTACATGGGGTCGGTTGTGCTGATACTACACTCTGCACTTCTTGTGCAGATCTAGGTACCGGCCAAAGCTAAGCGAAAGTTGTAGCCGTTATCATTATCTCGGAGACATGAGGTAGATCTGCTGGCTTCCGCAGATTCTTGGAGTCTTTCCTTTATTATTAGATACTGTTTTATTTCGTTCAAAACAGAAATACATTTCTTTCAGCCAATTATTTGTAGTATTCTTTAGTAGTTCGTGAATTGTGACACCAGACTCTGGGTAGTTTTATAGTTAGTATTAGCTCGTGGTTCGTTTATTATTTTAAATATTATTCCTGATATCAGTTATTGGAAAGTATTAGATTTCATGTTTATTTTAAATTGTTTATTCGTGTTTAAACAAATTTTTAAAATAAAATGGTTAATTAAGTTCTAAAATTGGCTTGCCTAACAAGTGTGGTGTTAGGCGCCATCACGATCCCGAGGATTGGGAATTTGTGTCGTGACATAATGATAAGCTAGAATGAATCCCTTCTGATTTGTATGTGTCACGACCCCAGTTCGCCCTCCGTGAACATGTCGTGATGGCACCTAGTCCCTATAACTAGGTAAGCCTAACAATGCGGAAAAGCAACATAACTTGCGGAATAATTAAGTAAAAAATGAACAATCTAAAAGAAAGACTGTATATAAATACCGTTCGGCATATACAGTTCAAAATAATAATGCGGAAGACTACAATAACACCTCAAACTCGGAAACTCACGGGAAACACAGGCTAACAGAAATGTAATACACGGCTCTAACTCCATAATGTCTAAACAACTGTAAAGAAGGAAAAGCTTTCCACTAAAGCTGGAATAAGATAGAGACTCCTGGTCTGCGGACACGGCAGATGTACCTCGAAGTCTCTGCTAGATCTCTTAACCTCGGGGATAGTGCGCCTGGGTGGAGGTACCTGGATCTGCACATGAAAAACATGCGCAGAAGGGGCATGAGTACACCACAACGGTACTCAGTAAGTGCCAAGCCTAACCTCGGTCGGGTAGTGACGAGGAAGGTCAGGGCCCTACTGAGGTTAAACAATATAATAGAAATTTACAGTGTGAAAACAGACAGTAATAATGAATACAGCAGTGGAATAAGACAGGTCAACAAGGTAATAACAAAACACAAGAACAGAGTAAACACGGAATATGAACAGCTCAATAACAATGGTAACAATGAGGATCTCCCAAGATACCGTCCTGTAGTCCTTTTCTCAGCTGTCTAGTGGATCTCCCGGGATACTGTCCCGCAGTCCCAAAGTAAATATGCAGGGGGATCTCCCGGGATACCGTCCCGCAGTCCCAAAGTAAATATGCAGGGGGATCTCCTGGGATACCGTCCCGTAGTCCCAAAGTAAATACACAGCCACAACAAGAAGATATTCAGAAATAGAGTGCAAAAATACAAGGCAACAAGTAGTTCTAGCCTAACATGCTTCACGTAGTACAATTAAAGCAACTTAAGCAATTAGGCAATTTAGGGCAACTAGGCATGCTTTTCTAAGCTAACAAAGACTATAATTGCAAATAGAATAAAATAGGTAAGAAAGAAACTCAGTCTAAATATTTAAAGTAAAACTGAATTTTCAATTATTAGCACAAGTACGTGCTCGTCACCTCACATACGAGGCATTCAATTACCAAATATCACATCCTAAGGGGAAAGGTCCTCCACACAAGGTTAGACAAGCCACTTACCTCGAACCGACTCAAAATCAACTCGAAACCACACTTTTGCCATGAGTATCCGACTCCAGATGGCCCAAATCTATACAATACAATTACATATCGTAAATAACATCTCAAGCAACTGATTCTACTATTTGATTCAAAGCTAAGGCGCAAGATTAGGTAAAATGACCAAAATGCCCCTCGGGCCCACGTCTCGGAATCGGGTAAAAGTTATATTTTCCGGACTCCCATTCACTCACGAACTCATTCGACCAGAAACAATTGAAATCCGATGCCAAAAACCACTTAAATTTTCAGAATTTCGGTTTGGGGAAGTTCATCAATTTCCTATGGTTTTTCCCCCATTTTTGATAATTAAACTAAAGAAAACAACGGGGATTAATGGTCTAACAATGAATTAGGATTAGAAAATGTAACCTATGATCCTTCTCTTCAAAACCCACTGAAAATCGCCAATTCCCGAGCTCTTACACGATTTTTAGACTTCTGAAATAAACTCTCGGATTTTTGGAATAAAACACACAGGGGTCTCACACCTGCGGTCCCCATCACCGCACTTGCGGAACCCAGGTCGCACCTGCGACCACTGGTCAATCCCCCCACCATCGCACTTGAGATCAACCCTATCGCGCCTGCGAGTCCGCACATGCGGGAAAACCTTCGCAGGTGCGAAAACACCAGAAGAGGTCTGGTTCAGCAATTTGCTAAGTCCCCAATTTCTCCCGTTAAGCATCCGAAATAACCCCGAGGCCCCCGGGACCTCAACCAAAACCACCAACCAACCCTAAATCCTTATTTGAACTAGGTCGAGCCTTAAAAACACGTCTCATAACATCAAAATCATCGATTATGCATAGGTTCAAGCCAAGGAAATTAGGAAAATTCTAGAATTCACATCCGACGCCGAAACATGTCTAAACTCATCTGAATGACCTCAAATTTTGCACACACATCCCAAATGACATGACGGAACTACTCCAGCTTTCGGAATTCCATTCCGACCCTCAGATCAAAAACTCACTATCGGACTGGAAACTTCAAAAATTCAAACTTCGGCATTTCAAGCCTAAATGAGCTACGGACTTCCAAAATGTATTCCGAGCACGCTTCCAACCCCGAAATCACCTAACGGAGCTAACAGAACCATCGGATTTCCATTCCGAGGCTGTCTTCACACTGCTCCGACTACGGGCAACTTTTCAACACTTAAGCTCTCATTTAGGGACTAAGTGTCCCAAAACTCTCTGAAACTCAAAACCGAACGTCCCAGCAATTCAATTTAGCTGAAATAGACTTGGGAAAAACAGATAATAGGGGATTGGGGCGTTAATTCTTAAGACGACCGGCCGGGTCGTCACAGTATGGTTAAATGAACATACTAGTAAGAGATAGTTTTGAGTATTTTTGTGACATTCATAAATAAATACTCAAAATATTAATATATTTATTTGATGCACCGTATGTCTTAATGAATTAAGTAATCAAGATTTTTAAGACTTGGGAATGAGAAGACCTCTTTAAAGAGTTCTTTTGTTACTTCTCAGAATAAAGGATTACATCTCAATTGACTACACCATAAACTCCATAATAGAGTGGTGTAGTGAAAAGAAGAAATAAGTCTTTTTTGAACGTGGATAGATCAATGACGTGTTATTCATATTTTCCTTATTTGTTTTTTGAATATTTACTGGAAACTGCAAATTACATTATGAATTTAGTTCCTTCAAAGTTAGTACCTAGGACATCTATAGAACTATGGACTGAATGTAAGCTCAGTCTGTGGCATGCTCAGATATGAGAATTGCCCATGCTACCAATGTATATATATATGGAAATACTGGCACTTCTTAATGGAATCAAATTAGCTCTCAAGGAAAACTTACTACCTTTAGTAATAGAAACTGATTGTTTAGAATTAATTAAGCTCATGAACTCAAATAACTGCCTCTACCAAAACTTGATTGACTATTGCAGGTACCTATTGCGGAAGGCGAGTGATCCCCACCTTAAGCATGTGTTTAGAGAAGCTAATGGAGTAGTGGACCAATTAGCTAAAAAGGGTTGTACCCTGGACAATTTTTGTATTTTGCAAACTTATGCTATTCCCCCCGCTTTTGTTGTTCATGTACTGGAAAAGGACAATCTAGGCACCATGTTACCTAGATTGATCCCGTATTGTAATAGCTAGTTGTATGTTTTTTTGAATAAAATCTTTCATTACCAAAAAAAAAAAGCAATATAACTTGTACAATAGTTGGTTTATTCACGAACTAGCCAGTCTCTACATATATACTAGACCATCAAAGGTCACCAAAAAACACCATTTTTTCCGGCGAAAATGGTCACCGTCGAGGAGGTTCGAAGGGCACAGCGTGCTAAGGGGCCGGCCACAATCATGGCCATTGGCACGGCCACTCCTTCTAACTATGTTGATCAAACCAGCTATCCTGATTATTATTTTTGAGTCACTAATAGCGAGCATATGATTGAGCTTAAGGCAAAATTTCAGTGCATGTGTAAGATATTATTTGTTTACATTTTATTAGTAATTTCATTTCTTTTTAGAGTTTAAGCTGTATATATTCCTTATACTTTTTCTTGGTTAATCAATAATTACTTTCTATTAAAGGATAGTGTTATATGGAGCGTCAGTTACATCGTTTTCAAAATTTTGGAAAGCCTGGCCTAAAGAAGTAATATTTGTTATAGCACTTGGCCTACAAAAATATGTGTCATGAGTTGCTAAGCAAAAAAAGTTTTTCACATCCCGTTCGTTGATGCGTCTTCTTAAGGTGGTTCCATTGTGATCATGTCTCAGTGCCCCTTCCAAAAAGATAGGTGGATAGTCCAAAAAGATTGTGGAGTTGGTTTGCATCATGTTGCTGCCATGCTTTGCTAGTTCATCAGCCACCATATTTTGCTCCCTATACACATGCTTTACTAAGGGTCTACCCAGTTGGAGCATTAAGTACCTGCATTCAAGTATAATGGATGAGTAAAGCTGATTTGTGTTATGGAGTGCGGATATTACCTCTGTGGCATCAACGTTGATCTCAAGTGGTGTTAAATTTGTTATTACTGCCAACTTGAGTCCTTCAAGTAGAACATATAGTTCCATGCTCAGTGGGGTGCCTGTTGTCCTGTTGCCAGTGTATTCTGCGATCCATTCACCATTGGCATTACGGAAGACACCACCAAATCCTTTTAGTGTGTTGTTGTCCATGCATGCTCCATCCGTGTTGAGCTTGAAGGTGCCCTCATCTTGCGTATGCCATTTAATATATATTGTTCTTGATGAATGTTGTGGCTTTTGTTTGTGTATGAGATAGTAGTATTCTACTGCTTGTTGAAGAATGGTTGCTAGTTTGGGAGCATGTTGTTTGGGTTCAAAGATTAATTTGTTTCTGGTAGTCCAGATCTGCCAAAGGCGGTAAGGGATAATGATTTTTGATGGGATATTGTAAGGGGAATAGCAATCTAGAGTTATTACTTTAGCAAGGGTAGGTAATGTGTTTTGGTGCAAAAATGGAAATGTTGTGATAGGGTTGTTAATGTGAAGTTCATGCCATAAATGTTGGACATTTTGGCATTCTAAAAACATGTGGTCTATTGTCTCTTCGTATCTTTGGCATGAGGGACAGAGAGGAGTTGGAGATATATTAATGTGATGTAAATATACTTTGGTAGGTAGTCTGTAGTGCCATATTTTCCATATAAAGTGCTTGAGTTTAGGAGGGATAGGAAGGTTCCAAATCCATTTAAATTGATGCAAGGGTTGGTTAGTGTTCATGATGGCGGAATACTAGATTCATTAGTGAATTGACAATTATTGGTGAGGCCCCAGATTAATTTGTCATGGGAAAAATGATTTTGTAATGTGGGGATGTACTGTTTATGTATTTTAGATAGTATATCGGGAGGTAAAGTTAAAGAAAGATTATTCGTGTGGATCATGTTATGGGATAAGTATGTGGAGATAGTGGAGAGGTGCTCGTGCAGTGTTAGAGGTCCTTGGATGGAGCTCCTAATTGTATAATTTGGTGCTAGCCATGGGTCAGTCCAAAATTTTACGTTTGTACCAGTTTTTAGGTACCATATAGACCCAATTTGGCAATATTTCCAACCATGTAGTATTGCCTTCCAAGTATAAGATGTGGTTGAATTTTGTGTTCTCCCTAGATATTTCGAGATTAATGTGACGCTCCATAAGGTTGTAGGGGAATTGAAGAGTTGCCAAGCAAGACTAGCTAAGTGGGCACTATTTTTGGCTGATATATTTTGTATGCCCGGGCCCCCGCTTGATTTAGGGGTTTGTATAGTAGCCCATTTAACGAGATGCAGTTTACGACGTTCAGAAGTAGTACCCCATAAGAAGTTACGTTGGTATCGTTCTAAAAGGGTTTTTATTTTGGATGGTAGCTGAATGTATTGCATTATATGATTTGGTAATGTGTTTAGGTGGATTTGATTAAAGTAGTTCCACCAGCTATGGAGAGCATGTTAGTTTTCCATCCTGCTAAACGATTTTTAAAATTGTCTAGGAGGTATTGGAAGTCTCTATTGGATGCTTTTTTGACAATTATTGGGAAGCCTAAATATTTTCCAAAAGCTGTGCCTGCTTTCATATTAAAGGCAATTAAAACAAAATTTTTATCCGTGGGTAAAGTATTTGCGGAGAAGAAAATTTTTGATTTTTGGTAGTTGATAGTTTGTCCTGAGTAGTAGGTGAAATGATCCAGAGTTGTAATTATGGAGTGGACACTGGTCCTGGTAATTTTTGAGGTTAAAGTGATATCATCGGTAAAAAATAGGTGTGATAGTTTAGGACCTTGACGGTAGATAAAAAGATACGGTGAAAGTGGGTCTCCTTGACGAATACCACGAGTGGGGTTGAAGTAAGGGGTTGGGTTACTATTAATTAAGACAGAGATAAAGGTAGTAGTGATGAACGACATGATAAGCTCCACTAGCCCCGTAGAAAAATTAAAGAAAATTAGGGTGTATTTTATAAAGGGACATTCTTGCTTATCAAAAGCCTTTTCAAGGTCTAATTTGATAAGAAAATTCGCATGTTTTCTTGATTTGTTTTTTAAACTATTTATAATTTCTTGTACAATTACGGCATTATCCGATGCACGTCTTTTTGTGAGAAAAGAGAATTGTTCGGGGCTAATAATTGTGTGGAGTACTGGTTTGATTCTATGAACAATAATTTTTGTAACTATTTTATAGAGGGTGTTACACAAGCCAATTGGACGGTATTGGGTGATGGTAGTAGGGAGCCTAACTTTGGGTTTTAGGCATAGATAGGTTTCGTATACTTGTGAGGGGATTATCTTTTTGTGGAATACTTCTTGGCAGAAGGACACCACAGAGTGTTTGATAGTTTGCCAGTATTGTTGGTAAACATAAGGGTGTAAACAATCTGGGCCTGGTTCTTTCATGGATTGAAAAGAGAATACTGCTTTAGTGATTTCATCAAAGTGTAAGGGTCGCATGAGAGTTAGTTGTTGTTGTGTGGTTAATACGTTTTGTGGACAGAGGTGGATTGTTTGTGGGAGCTGGTGTGTGATGTGTTAAAGAAGTTAATATAGTAAGATTCAATGTGTGAATTGATGGCTTGTGTGTCATATATCCAGTTACCTACTCCATCAGTTATTGCATGAATACGGTTACGTCTACGCCTATGAAGAGTTGATAAATGGAAGAATTTAGTATTGGCATCTCCAGCTTCGAGCCAGTTAATGCGTGATTTTAGTTTCCAAAATTTTTCCTCTAATTTTAGAAGCTCATTAAACTACTTTTGAAGATCAGGTTCGAGGTGTTGGAGGAATGAGCTAGTAGGGTAGTGTGGAGAGGCTTGAATGCCTTGGATTCTAGCTAGTGGGATTTTTTTTGCGTTGAAAGATGTTTCCAAAGGTGGTAATATTCCATTTTTTGGACCTCTTTTGTAAATTGATCAATTGTATGTAGTAAGGGGTCATTTTGACTCCAACGTTTACTAATGAGATAGATGAAGTCTGGGTGGGTAGACCACATTGTTTCAAAATGGAAAACCTTTTTTCTTGGGGGAGGGGAGGGGTAGTTTTATTTAAGTTGAGTAATAACGGGCAATGATCGGAATGGGTACGTGGTAGGTGACGTACATTTGTTTCAGGGAACATGTTAATCCAGTCATAATTTCCCACGACCTGATCTAATCTTTCTGGTATTCTATTTCTAAAACGCCTATTATTTGACCAAGTGTATTTACTACCATTGCAACCTAAGTCAATTAGTTGACAATAATTTAGGCAGTCAATAAATTTGTCGCATATATTATTATTAATAGCATTTCCTCCAATTTTTTCACTAGCACGTGTAATTTCATTAAAGTCACCCCTTACAACCCAGGGTCCTTTATAATTATCATGTATAGTCTTAAGGTTATCCCATAGTACAGTACATGAGTAAGAATCATTAAAAGCATAAATGATAGATAACAGCCAGGGCTTAGGGTTTTGGGTTACCTGGACGATAGAGTGTACTTCCTGATTTGTTACTGTGACTTGGTCGAGATGAATGGTGTCATTACACCATAGTAGTGCAATTCCTCCTGAATGTCCCACTGCCGGTGCTTGTGCCATATTGGTGAATTTGAAGTCATTCTTGAGCTCTTCATGGTCTTGTAGATGTGTCTCTAGAAGGGCTACTAAGACTGGCTTGTGATAATTGAGCAAAGAGCAAAAGTTTCTGCGAAAGTCGGCTGACTGTGCTCCCCTACAATTCCATATGATCATCTGGATGGATCTACTAGGATGAGTGGTGTTGTGTGGAATAGTTGTTCCCTCCATTAATGTCTCCAGAGTCTGCTGCATGGCTGGAATGAGTACTAGGGCATATTTCCCTACTTCCTGGTTCTGTGTTTCCCTGATGTTGAATGAGCAACTTGTCATTTCCCTTGGACAGTTGATGACGACCTTTCTTGAGTACTATTCTTTGAGGGTGTAGAATTGTTCTCGTTGAGCCAACATAGAATGGGTTGGGTTTCCCTTATCTCCGCCATTGTTTCTGCTACTTCGAGCCTTGTTATTTCCTCTAATCCTTCTTGACTGGGTGATGGTGGAGCTGATGGGGGACTGTTGGGTGAAGTAGGTGGGACTGTTGGGTGAATGTGGTCGTGTGGTGGTGAGTAATTGTGTTGGTTGGATCCATGGTACAAACTGGCTCCAAGGCTGTCGTGCTGGATAAAATAGGAGGTCCATTAAGTTCAGGGAGTGAGAAAAGGGGTGGTTGGAGGGGATCTGCGGTGGTATAGGGGGTGGGGAGGCTTGGTATTGGCTCATGAGAGATGGGGGATGATATTGACCATAGAGGTTCATGCCGAGCTGCATGCCCTCCGTTACTATCTGAGCTATGTCCATTGGGTTTTGAATCACTATGATCACATCCTAATGGTTGAGTTCCATCGTGAATATGAGAGTATAGTTTTGTAGCCCCATCTCGAGCCAGGACTGGGGGTGTGCTTGCACTGGTGGATACTGGGACAGGTAAATTGGAGGTAGTAAGCTTGGGTTGAAGTTGGGATTTTGTATTTGTGTGTTGTGTAGTATAAGAGGTTGATGAAGTAGTTGGTGTTCGAGAATGACAATGTCCGCCTGTGTTGAGTGTTGATGGGGAGGTAATTCATGTTGCAATGGAGTTGGTATATGACTTGGTGCGTTACTTGTGTGGGATATATTATGTGTAGGGTCTAATGATGAGGGCGTGGGGCAGGGAATTGTATGAGAGGTTGAGGGATTCAGTTGATGTGATTTTGTAATGGATTGGGGTGAATCTCATATATAACTGGAGTTTTTATAATATAAGTGTTTCTAGATAATAAATAAGATTAGTTTTTTTTAATGATTACTTGTTAAGTATTTTCTGAAATTGTGTTTCATGTGATATGCTTTCTTGTGATACTGACTAAAACCAAAAGTACATACCTTATATAATAATGTTGCTGTTACAAATAATAATCTTCCTTAATATTGGACTAAGACAATTTTTAATTAATACTCAACTTGGTTTGACTTTTTTTTTTTAAATCTGAATGTTTCTTTTCTATTTAATTAATAGATTGGTGCAACATCAAATTGAAAAAAGAACTTTTAATCTTTTCGGCAATGTGCTGATTAATATGTTTCTGAATGGAAACAAAAAGTTTAATTTTTTATTTTTATTTTTTCGTAAGTTTCAAATGAGACAAGATTTAAAGGAAACTGAGCTTTTCTTTTAGTTCTTTGTTGATTTTCATTGGGAGGATTAGTTACCATAACTAACTTTGATTTTTTGTTTCAGTGTGATTTGTTCATTTAATAATTTTTAAGTTTAAGCGATACGATCACATATTATTATTATTATTATTATTATTATTATTATTGGATTTAATTAAGTTTTTCATGTACTGCAGGTGACAAGTCAATGATTAAGAAAAGGTACATGCACTTAACAGAGGAAATTCTAAAAGAGAATCCCAAATCTTTGTAAATACATGGCTCCTTTTCTTGATGCTAGGAAAGATATAGTGGTGGTTGAAATACCAAAATTGGGTAAAGAAGCAGCCCAAAAGGCCATCAAAGAATGGGGCCAGCCCAAGTCCAATATTACCCATTTGATTTTTTGCACCTTTAGTGGAGTAGACATGACCGGGGCCGTGTAACGACCCGACCGGTCGTTTTGCGTTATCGGATCCGTTCCCCCAAATGAAACTTCCCATAGCGGCATTTTATGATTTATGACTTGCGGGGACTGGCGGTCCGGGATTCGGGGGTGCTTTGAGTGCAATAGGAACAATTGGTTCCATAAGGTTGGCCTTTAAGGCCAAGTTTGACTTTGGTCAACATATTTGGTAAACGACCCCGGAATCGAGTTTCGTCGATTCCGTTAGCTTCGTGTGATGATTTCGGACTTGGGCGTATGTTCGGATTGGGTTTCTGATGACCCGGGGGCATTTCGGCGCCCAATATTGAAATAAGAAGTTCCTTAAGTTCATATTTTGGTTTGGGACGTGTTTTTGTGTTATCGAGGTCCGAATGGAATTCCGACATCCGGAAAAGTTTTGTTATATTAATTGTGACTTGCCTGCAAAATTTGAGGTCATTCCGAGTTGTATAGGTCGGTTCGGTGCGTCGCGAGCAAAGTCTAGAAAACTGAAAATTTCTAAGTTTGGTTCTTGGGGTTTGGGGTGTGATTTTGAGTTTTAGCGTAGTTTTGTGTGTTCCGAGGGCTCGAGCGAGTCCTTTTTATGATTTGGGACTCGGTATATTTGGATAAGGGCTCGGGTGGGCCCAGGTGCCTCCCGGGCACCTAACGAGGCCAAAAACCAGCTAAAATAACTGCCGATGCAGCTGTTGCTGGTGTGACCGCAGGTGCGGTTGCCCAACCGCAGGTGTGGGACCGCTCCTGCGGTCCCAGCCTTGCAGGTGCGGAAATCCAGGGGGCCCCCAGTCTTCACAGGTGAGGAACCCTTTCCGCAGGGGCGGGTCCGCAGGTGCGGAAAACCTTCCGCTGGTGCGATCCCCAGCCCCCCTCGCCAATTTCCGCAGGTGCGGTCTTTTTCTCGCTGGTGCGGTTTGGTCTCATGTGCGGAAACCACTGGAGGCAGACCCCTTTAAATGTCTAAAACACGGGATTTTATTCACTTTTCACATGCACAACCTCCATTAGAGGACCCCCCAAGCTAGAGCAGCATCCCCCATGACCTAAGTAGTGCTAAGGTAAGTAATTCCTTTCTATTTTCCTAAATCTTTACATGGAGTTCAACTAGAATTGATTACTAAAAAAAAAAAACATCAAAATCAAGAATTGGGCAGTATAAATTAGGGCTCTTAAGAATTTGATAAACCACCCAATATTAGCTATGCATTCCAGAAAATAATGACGCAATTATGATCCTTAGGCTTAGGGCGAGTGATCCCTTCGAGAATTTTCGGAATCCGAGCATGTGGGCCCGGGGTTGGATTTTAAAAATTTCTCAAGAATGTCGAAATTTAGGTAGACTAGAATGATTTCCCTAGTTTGAGCATGCATTGATGTTATTAAACTATATTTGGCTATTTGCGAGCATCAAGGGTAGATTTCGGAGATTCGGGAGCATCCTTGATCCGAGGGGTGGTTTTTTCGCGAGGTGAGTCTCCTTTCCCACCTTGTAAGGGGGAAATGTCCCCATAGGTTCCTTGTTTGCTATGTATACATATTGTGGGGGCCGCGTACGTACCAAGTGATGAGAGTCCGTACGTGGCGACTATATTGCTATGTCGGGTAGCTTTAGGACTCACGAGCATGTCACTATGTGCCTTATTTGTACCTTTTATGTGATAAGAGTTGAAATTATTGTTGAGTTGTTATGGAAACATGAAACATTATGATTTGGATCCCAGTTGGCTATTCGTGGTATTGACACAGTCCTGTTGAGTTCACTGTTGGGTTGGTACACACATGTACTTATATATATACACACTTGATATCGAGTCAGCACATGAGTCGCAGGGATGATGCGCGACCGTGGGATAGCTTATTATTATTATTATCGAATCAGCAAACGAGTCACAGGGATGATGCACGATCGTGGGATAGCTTATTATTATTATTATCGAGTCAGCACACGAGTCGCAGGGATGATGCGCGATCGTGGGATAGCTTATTATTATGATCGAGTCATCACACGAGTCACAGGGATGATGCGTGATCGTGGGATAGCTTATTATATCGAGGGAGCGCACGAGTCGCAGGTATGATTCGCGATCGTGGGATAGCTTATGACCTCAGTCCCTATGACCACCTTTATGACTCCGGCCGGTTGTCTTGTCCTGGTATGTGTATGATCACTTGAGTTTTGAGTCATGTAATAAAAAAATTGGAGTGTCAGGCATTGACTAAGAGAAGATTTTGGTACCTTGTTGTCCCTTTCAGTTATTATCTGGTTATCGTTATTTTCTATATACTTGTTGCTCACTGTTTTTCCATGCCTACTTTTTTAGCCATATTTCGTCATATATTATATTGCTGGACCTTAGTGAGTATCTAGTCGACCTCTCGTCACTACTCTTTCGAGTTTGGGCGGGATACTCACTGGGTACATATTTATTATGTACTCATGCTGCACTTCTTCTTTTTTTTTCTATACTTGACTCTACAGGTCAGGAGGCTGGTACATCTGGTTATCAGGCCGACATTGGATACTGACTTGGGCTGAATCGACTTCGTGGTGAGATGCTCTTACTGACAATCTCTGGCAGCACCCTGGAGTTTCCTTTTGTCATTTCCCGTCTATTTCTTTCAGACTATGGGATTGTGTAAATATATGTTGTCCTTGTATATTCAGATAGTTGCCCGTGATACTTGTGACACTAGTTCCTGGCACACACTTGCGTATATTTTGGGTTTTGGGCTGTATATTCATACATATGCTTTTCTTTTGGCTCATGTATCAGATGTCTTTATTTTTATGTCACAGGCTAATATCATGTTAATAAATGCTTAAAAATGGTAAAGGTTGGAATAATTAGTCACATGGGAAGGGTAATACTTAGTGTAATTTATGTTGGCCTGCCTAACCCCGTTGTTGGACGCCATCACGACCTGTGTGAGAATTTGGGTCGTGACAACGTGGTATCAGAACCCTAGGTTCACGTAAGTCTCATGAGTCCCGGACAAACCTAGTAGAGTCTTACGGATCAGTATGGAGACGTCAGTACTTATCTTCAGGAGGTTACAGGGTGTTAGGAAACCTCTACTTGTTCTTACTCTATCGTGCAGCCTCTGATTTACTAAATTCATTCTTCTATTCTCTCACAGATGGTGAGGACGCGTGCATCTCATGTTCCTGATCTGGGAGAGGGTGCCGCCCCGCCGCTCGAGGCCGTGGTAGGGGCAGGGGTAGGGCACCTACCTGTGGTAGGGGACGAGGGCGTCCCAGAGCTATGCCGGTCCCGCCACCAGAGGACCCTATATTAGAGGAGCAGGATGAGGTGCCTCCAGCAGATCCGGCACCCGTAAACTTTATGACAGCGCCAGGCTTTCAGGCAGCCATGGGCTGTATGATGAGATTCATGGACACCATGTCCCAGACTGGTTTTTTTCCAGCAGATCTTTTAACTTCACAGGCGGGAGGGGGAGCCTAAACCCCTACTGCCCAGGCCGCAGGTCCGACAACAGCATTACATCCCACCCCGGGTACATTGCGCATGGATGATGCCCAGCCTATAGCAGCAGCACCGGAGCCCAGACCAGTTGTAGGTGGTGACCAGCATAAGATGTTAGACAGATGGACCCGCTTACGCGCTCCAGTCTTCGGGGGTGAGCGAGGTGAGGATGCCCAGGATTTCATTGATTGGTGCAGGGATAGACTGCACAACATGGGGATCCTAGAGTCCCATGGAGTGGATTTCACTGCATTCCAGTTAGAGGGAAGAGCTCGCAAGTGGTGGCAGTCTTATATTCTCAGCAGGCCAGCCGATTCTCCTACTATCACTTGGGAGCAGTTCACACAGATTTTCTTGGATTGATACATTCCACCCTCTGAGAGGGAGGAGCTGAGGGGTCAGTTTGAGCGGTTAGAGTAGGGGCAGATGTCCGTGACGGATTATGAGGCAAGATTTTCAAAGCTGTCACGCCATGCTCTTATGATATTACCCACCGATGCTGAGAGAGTTCGGAGGTTTGTGGTAGGATTGCATCCAGGTATTAGGTCCACCATGGCTCGAGAGTTGGAGATGGGTACCCCGTACCAGCTTGTGGTCGAGATAGCTCGACGGATTGAGGGATACCGAATGAGGAGCAGGGAGTAGGGTCAGCAGGAAAAGAGGGCCAGATTTACATGTGATTTCAGAGGTGCTCCAGCTAGGGGAAGGGATCAGTTTGGAGGCGGTTGGTCCAGCAGGCCTTCATATGCAGCACCTCCACCACCTCCCCGAGGTGTCCCAGTTAGGCCCCAGTTCAGGGCCATGCTAGAGCGCTCCTATCGACCTCCAGCTATTCAGGGTTCTCCCAGTGGTCATTCCAGTCATTAGAGATCTTTCGATCCTTATTTCAGTGCTATGCCTGAGGGCTCTCATCGCCCTCCGGCCATTCAGGATTCTTCTTCGGGTCAGTAGGATATGTCATTTATGAGGTGTTTCGAGTGTGGGAACTTAGGCCATATCAGGAAGAATTGTCCCAACTATCGGGGCAAGGCCGTGCAGCAGAGTCACTAGCCCGCGATTTCAACACCAGTAGTTCGACCGCCTAGAGGTGGGGGTCATGTTGGCAGGGGCCGTCCTAGAGGGGGAGGCCAGTCCGGAGGGGGTCAGTCAGCTCCAGCTCGTTCTGGGGAGCTCAGCCTTCAGGTGCTCCAACCAGTTTTTATGCCTTTCCGGCCAGATCATATGCAGTGTCCTCAGACGCTGTGATCACATGTATTATCTCAGTATGTGGTAGAGAGGCTTCAGTATTGTTTGATCTAGGATCCACTTATTCATATGTTTCAGCCTTATTTTCTCCTTTTCTGGATGTTTCTCGAGAGTCTTAGGTAGCTCCTATATATGTGTCCACTCCTATGGGCGACTCTGTGGTGGAAGACCGGGTGTATCGATCTTGTGTGACCACCTTCTGTGAGTTTGAGACCAGAGCTGACCTTTTATTGCTTGACATGGTTGATTTTGAGGTTATTCTGGGCATGGATTGGCTATCTCCTTATCATGCCGTACTCGATTGCCATGCCAAGACAGTTACTTTAGCCCTGCCTGAGTCTCCTAGGCTGGAGTGGAGGGGTTCTTCAGTTAGCGCATCTAGCCGGGTTATTTCATTCTTGAAGGCTCGACATATGGTCGAGAAGGGTTGTCTAGCTTATTTGGCTTATGTGCGGGACACCACCGCCGAATCTCCGACGATTGATTCCGTGTCAGTTGTTCGAGAGTATGCTGATGTATTTCCTTTGGATCTTCCGGGCATGCCTCCGAACCGTGATATTGATTTCTGCATTGATTTAGCCCCAAGTACTCAGCCTATATCTATTCCTCTGTATCGTATGGCTCCAAAAGAGTTGAAGGAGCAGCTTGAGGAGTTTTTAGCTAAGGGGTTCATCAGACCGAGTGTGTCGCCGTGGGGTGCTCCAGTTCTATTTGTGAAGAACAAGGATGGATCTATGCGGATGTGTATTGATTACCGCCAGTTGAACAAGGTTACCATTAAGAACAAGTATCCCTTGCCGCCCATCGATGATTTGTTTGATCAGTTGCAGGGTGCTCGTGTGTTTTCTAAGATTGACTTGAGATCAGGGTATCATCAGTTAAGGATTCGGGCTTCAGATGTTCCGAAGACTGCTTTTCGTACGAGATATGGCCATTATGAGTTCATGGTGATGTCCTTTGGCTTGACTAACACCCAGCAGCCTTTATGGACTTGATGAATAGGGTTCAGGCCGTATATTGATTCCTTCGTCATTCTCTTCATGGATGACATTTTGATTTACTCCCGTAGCCTGGGGGAGCACGAGCATCATTTGAGAGTTGTGCTCCAGACCTTGAAGAAGCAGAAGCTATATGCCAAGTTCTCCAAGTGTGAGTTTTGGTTGGATTCTGTGGCATTTTTGGGGCATGTGGTATCCGGAGAGGGTATCAAGGTTGATCCTCAGAAGATCGATGAAGTTCAGAGTTGGTCACGTCCTACTTTAACTACTGAGATCAGGAGGTTTTTGGGCCTAGCAGGGTATTATCGCTGATTTGTGGAGGGTTTCTCTTCTATTGCAGCTCCATTGACTACATTGACTCAGAAGAATGGCCAGTTTCGATGGTCTGACGAGTGGGAAGCGAGCTTTCAGAAGCTCAAGACAGCATTGACCTCAGCGCCAGTTCTAGTATTGCCATCCGGTTCTGGGAGGTACACGGTGTATTGCGATGCTTTACGCGTTGGCTTGGGGTGCGTGTTGATGCATGAGGGGAGATTTATTGCTTATGCATCACGCCGGCTGAAGATTCATGAGAAGAATTACCCTGTGCACGATTTGGAGTTGGCGGCGATTGTTCATGCTCTTAAGATATGGAGGCACTATTTGTATGGAGTGTCTTGTGAGGTCTATACCGACCACCGCAACTTGCAGCACTTATTTAAATAGAAGGATCTTAATTTGAGGCAGCGCAGATGGCTTGAGTTGTTGAAGGATTATGATATCACCATTCTTTATCACCCGGGCAAGGCTAATGTGGTGGCAGATGCTTTGAGCCGGAAGGCTGAGAGTATGGGTAGCTTGGCTTATATTGCAACGGAGGAGAGACCTTTAGCCTTGGACATTCAGTCCTTGGCCAATCGCTTGGTGAGATTAGATTTTTGAGAGCCTCATCGAGTTTTGGCACATGTGGTTGCTCAGTCCTCGTTATTGGGAGAGATTAAGGTCCAACAGTTCTATGATCCGTGCTTAGTAGAGCTTCGGGAGACAGTGGTTCATGGTAGGGCCAAGGAGGTTACTATTGGCAGGTGTGATTACCCGAAAGGTCATCTTGTGTAATTTAGTAGAAAACTGTTTTTTGAGGCCCCGAAAGCCTCCGTTAATCTCACCTTGATATGCGTGCGCAGCCCGAGCATGTAGCCGGGAAGCTTTGATACGAAAACTTGATGAAAAGTTGATCATAATGATTAATTGATTAAAGTTGACTTTGGTCAACATTTTTGGTAAACGGACCCGGACCCGTGATTTGACGGCCCCGGAGGGTCCGTAGGAAAATATGGGACTTGGGCGTATGCCCGGAATCGAATTTCGAGGCCCCAACCCCGAGAAATGAATTTTTGAGTTAAATTGTTTTCTGAAAATATTTAAGGAAATTGAAAATAAAATTTGATTAGAAAGTGATGGTATCGGGACCGTATTTTGGTTCCGGCACCCGGTACAGGTCTTATATATGTTTTAAGCACTTCCTATAAAGTTTGGTTGAAATCGGAGGTCGTATGATGAGTTTCGGACTTAAAATGGAAAATTTTGATGTTTTATGAAACTTGATAGAATTCATGGATTTTGAGGCTTAATTCGATGTATATGATGTTATTTTGGCGATTTGATCGCACGGATAAGTTCATAGGATGTTTTTGAGGTAGTGTGTATATTTGGTTTGGAGCCTCGAGGGCTCGGGTGAGTTTCGGATAGGCCACAAATTGCATTTTTTTGAAACTTGGAAGCTGCTGGTGTGACTGATCTGCAGGCTTCGCATTTGCGAAGCCAGCATCGCAAATGCGAGCTACTCATCGCAAATGCGAAGGGGTTAACCTGAGCAGGCATGATCGCAAATGCGACCAGTAGGTTCGCATATGCGAAGATTAACCTGGTAGGCCTGATCCCAAATGCGACCAATATGTTCGCAAATGCGAAGGCTGGGAATGTCTGAAGGGTTCGCAATTGCGAACCCCTCTTCGCAATTCCCATGCAGGGGTGTTCGCAATTGCGATGCCAACCAGTGGCCTGCACTGTACAAAACCGAGATTTTCACTTGATATTTCATATTTTCCAAAGAACAAGACTCTTCCAAATCAGTTGTAAGTGGTTTTTACTCATTTCTTTTCAATCATTAACATCATTTAACATGTTTTCAACTTAAAATCAAAAAATTTCATGGGTGAAATTTTGTAAATTGGGTAGAACTTAGGTTTTTCATAAATTGGGATTTGAGTGGGTGATTGACCTCCGATTTGAGACATTTTTATATGGCTAGACTCGTGAGAGTACGAGGGTTCTGAAAATGTAAAATTTACCCGACTCCGAGACGCTGGCCTGGGGGGGGCATTTTGGTCATTTCACCTAATTTCGCGCCGTAACCTTGAATTTGATGGTAAAATCAGTGCATGAGATGTTATTTACGGTATGAAATTTATTTGAATAGATTTGGGCCATTTGGAGTCGGATACTCGTGGCAAACGTGTGGTTTCGGATTGATTGCTATACTTTGGACCCGAGGTAAGTGTTCGGTCTAACCTTAGCTTGAGGGAATAGGAGTTGAGTCTTGTTTACTTCTTGCTAATTGTAGAGTACAATGTATAGTTATGGTGATGAGTATCTATACATTGGCGTCTAGCATTACCGTGAGTTCTTATGTTGTGAATATTCTGGTGTTGTGGTAATTTCTATGTTTAATTGATAACTTCTATATGTTGTGAAGAATATGTGGAGGGAATTGTATCCTATAAACTCTCTTTGGAGCATTGGCTAAATTTATGAATTGAATAATGAGGAAA
The DNA here is from genome assembly GCA_005239525.1 of Nicotiana knightiana. Lineage (NCBI taxonomy): Eukaryota > Viridiplantae > Streptophyta > Magnoliopsida > Solanales > Solanaceae > Nicotiana > Nicotiana knightiana. The sequence continues at coordinate 40,353 of ML397954.1, forward strand.
TATGAGATACTACATTCTTTGGAGCATTGGCTCAATTTATGAATTGAATAATGAGGAAATATGAGATATTACATTCTTTGGAGAATTGGCTCAATTTATGAATTGAATAATGAGGAAATATGAGATATTACATTCTTTGGAGCATTGGCTCAATTTATGAATTGAATAATGAGGTAATATGAGATATTACATTCTTTGGAGCATTAGCTCAATTTGTGAATTGAATAATGAGGAAATATGAGATATTACATTCCTTAGAGCATTGTCTAAAGTGATAGAATAAATCACGGAAATGAAAGTGAAAGAAAGAGGAAGAATTACTAAGATATATGAAAGTGAAAGAAAGAGGAAAAATTACTAAGATATACCCTTGCCGGGTCATTGTTGCTTTTGTTATTGTTCCCTTGCCGGGATTCCTATTTCTATTCTGTTTACTTCCTTGCTCTTGTTTGTGATTGTTGTTTGGGTGAGGAAGAGTGTTAAAGAACTAAGGGTGATGCCGTGCACTTGTCTTGGTAAGAATGAGAGTAAAGCACAAAGGGTGATGCCATGCACTTGTCTTGGTGAGAATGAGAGTAAAGCACGAAGGGTGATGCCGTGCATTATTTGATATTGTCTCCCTTGTTGGGATGTTGAGATTAATGTATTGTTCCCTTGCTGGGATTTAATTGTTTAATTAATGTTTCCTTGCCGGGATTTCTATTATATTCTGTTTACTCCCTTGCCCTTGTTTGTGATTGTTGTTTGGGTAAGGAAGAGTGATAAAGCACGAAGGGTGATGGTTTGCACTGTGAGGAAAGAGTGTAAAGCACGAAGGGTGATGCCGTGCCGTACGATGTACCATTCCGTACCATATTTATTGATTATATAGTGAGGAAAGAGAGTAAAAGCACGAAGGGTGATGCCGTGCCGTACGATGTACCATTCCGTACCATATTTATTGATTATATAGTGAGGAAAGAGAGTAAAAGCACGAAGGGTGATGATGTGCCATGATTCATATTGATTACATTATACATTTCATAGTGAGGACGAGAGTAAAAGCACGAAGGGTGATGCCGTGCAAGTTTGTGATTTCATGTCCTTATTGATATGCTAGCTTGTTGTTTCTTTTCCTTATTAAGATTTACTTATATGAAACTGTTATCTCCCCACAGTATGCCCCCCTTACTTTATTCATTGTTCCTCCCTATGTTTCTTATCCGTCGTGTATATGTATATCTATTTATTTGAACTACACAGGTTTATTTGGTAGTCTGGTTCTAGCCTCCTCACTACTTCGCCAAGGTTAGGCTAGGAACTTACTCAGTACATGGGGTCGGTTGTACTGATGCTACACCTGCACTTCTTTATGTTGTGCAGATTACGCAGTCGGACCCGTAGGACATCATTAGTGTGAGTGTCTTCCAGCTTATCATAGAGGCTTCGAGGTATACCCGCTAGCGTTCGTGGGCCTTGGCGTCTCTTCCATCCCTTTGTCTTCGATTCTGTCTTGATTTTTCCTTTAGTTTCAAAGGCAGACATGTATTTCCTTTCGGACTTGTATTTATCACTCTTAGACAGTTCGTGAGTTTGTGACTCCAGGTTTTGGGAAATTTACGCGTTGTTGTATTATGTTATCCTTACTTAGCTTATAACTGTATTTAAATTACGCTGTTAAATAGTGTTCCGTTTACTTTACCCTATTAAATTGTTGTTAAATTGCTAGTTGTTTATATACGTTGGCTTGTCTAGCAGGTTCAACGTTAGACACCATCACGGCCCGATGGTGGGATTTCAGGGCGTGACAGCAAGGATGGTGTTCTGAGACTTCAGGGCCGCTTATGTGTTCCTAATATTGATGGCCTGGGGGAGAGGATTCTAGAAGAGGCACACAATTCTCGATATTCTATTCACCCTGGTGCTACGAAGATGTATCGTGATTTGAAGCAGCATTTCTAGTGGAGGCTAATGTAGAAGGACATCGTGGGGTATGTGACTAGGTGCCTTAATTGCCAGCAGGTTAAGTATGAGCACCAGAGGCCAGGAGGCCTACTTCAGCAGATGCCCATTCTTGAGTGGAAATGGGAGCGCATTGCTATGGACTTCGTGGTTGGATTTCCTCGGACTTCACAGAAGGTTGACCGGGTTTGGGTCATTGTGGATAGATTGACCAAATCGGCGCATTTCATTCCAGTGGCTACTACATATTCATCTGAGAGGTTGGCCCAGATCTACATTCGGAAGATAGTCCGGTTGCATGGTGTGCCGGTGTCCATCATATCAGACCGAGGTCCTCAGTTCACCTCGCACTTTTGGAGATCATTGAATAGTGAGATGGGCACCCAGATAGACCTCAGCACAGCATTTCATCTCCACACTGATGGTCAGTCGGAGCGTACAGTTCAGATATTGGAGGACATGCTCAGGGTATGTGTGATTGATTTCGGGGGTCAGTGGGACCAATTCTTTCCTTTGGCTGAGTTTGCTTACAATAATAGTTATAAGTCCAGCATTGAGATGGCACCATTCGAGGCTTTGTATGGTCGGCCATGTCGTTCCCCTATCGGGTGGTTTGAGCCTGGCGAGGCTAAATTATATGGCACCGACCTGGTGAGGGATGCATTGGAGAAAGTGAAGTTGATTCAGGAGAGACTCCGTATAGCACAATCCAGATAGAAGAGTTACGCGGATCAGAGGGCGCGTGATGTATCATTTATGGATGGAGATAGGGTCCTGTTGAAAGTTTCACCTATGAAGGGTATTATGAAGTTTGGGAAGAAGGGCAAGTTGAGCCCAAGGTTTATAGGTCCATTCGAGGTGTTGAGGAGAGTTGGGGAGGTTGCTTATGAGCTGGCCTTGCCTCCCAGCTTATCAGGAGTTCACCCAGGTTTTCATGTATCCATGCTCCGGAGGTACCACGCCGACTTCTCTCATGTGGTCGATTTCAGCACTATTCAGTTGGATGAGAGGTTGGGCTACGAGGAGGAGCCAGTTGCTATTGTTGATAGACAGGACCGCCAGTTGAGGTCCAAGAGAGTTTCTTCCGTAAGGGTCCAGCGGAGGGGCCAACCAGTTGAGGAGGAAACCTGGGAGTCCGAGGAGGACATGTGGAGCAGATATCCTCACTTATTCAGCACTTCAAGTATAATTCAAGACTCGTTCGAGGACGAACGTTTGTTTAAGAGGTGGAGGATGTAACGACCCGACCGGTCATTTTGCGTTATCGTACCCCGTTCCCCCAAATGAAACTTCCCATAGTGGCATTTTATGATTTATGACTTGCGGGGACTGGCGGTCCGAGATTCAGGGGTGCTTTGAGTGCAATAGGAACAATTGGTTCCTTTAGGTTGGCCTTTAAGGCCAAGTTTGACTTCGGTCAACATTTTGGGTAAACGACCCTGGAATTGAGTTTCTTTGGTTCCGTTAGCTTCGTGTGATGATTTCGGACTTGGGCGTATGTTCGGATTGGGTTTCTGATGACCCGGGGGCATCTCGGTGCCCAATATTGAAATAAGAAGTTCCTTAAGTTCATATTTTGGTTTAGGATGTGTTTTTGTGTTATCGAGGTCCGAACAGAATTCCAGGATCGGGAATAGTTCCGTTATGTTAATTGTGACTTGCCTGCAAAATTTGAGGTCATTCTAAGTTGTATAGGTCAGTTCGGCGCGTCGCGAGCGAAGTCTAGAAAACTGAAAATTTCTAAGTTTGGTTCTTGGGGTTTAGGGGTGTGATTTTGAGTTTTAGCGTTGTTTTGTGTGTTCCGAAGGCTCGAGCGAGTCCGTATTATTATTTGGGACTCGTTGGTATATTTGGATTTGGGCTCAGGTGGGCCCAGGTGCATCCCGGGCACCTAACGAGGCCAAAAACCAGCTAAAACAACTGCTGGTGTAGCTGTTGCATATCAACACACTCGGGCTACGCACGCATATCAAGGTGAGATTAACGGAGGCTTTCGAGGCCTCGAAACACAGTTTTCTGCTAAATTACACAAGATGACCTTTTGGGTCATCACACTTGCCAATAGTAACCTCCTTGGCCCTACCATGAACCACTGTCTCCCGAAGCTCTGCTAAGCACGGATCAAAGAACTGTTGGGCCTTAATCTCTCCCAATAACGAGGACTAAGCAACCACATGTGCCAAAACTCGATGAGGCTCTGAAAGATCTAATCTCACCAAGCGATTGGCCATGGACTGAATGTCCAAGGCTAGAGGTCTCTCCTCCGCTGCAATATAAGCCAAGCTACCCATACTCTCAGCCTTCCGGCTCAAAGCATCTGCCACCACATTAGCCTTTCCCGGGTGATAAAGAATGGTGATATCATAATCCTTCAACAACTCAAGCCATCTGCGTTGCCTCAAATTAAGATCCTTCTATTTAAATAAGTGCTGCAAGCTGCGGTGGTGGGTATAGACCTCACAGGACACTCCATACAAATAGTGCCTCTAGATCTTAAGAGCATGAACAATCACCGCCAACTCTAAATCGTGCACAGGGTAATTCTTCTCATGAATCTTCAGCCGGCGTGAAGCATAAGCAATAACTCTCCCCTCCTGCATCAACACGCACCCCAAGCCAACGCGTGAAGCATCGCAATAAACCGTGTACCTCCCAGAACCGGATGGCAATACTAGAACTGGCGCTGAGGTCAACGCTTTCTTGAGCTTCTGAAAGCTCGCCTCCCACTCGTCAGACCATCGAAATGGGCCATTCTTCTTAGTCAATGTAGTCAATGGAGCTGCAATAGAAGAGAAACCCTCCACAAATCAGTGATAATACCCTGCTAGGCCCAAAAATCTCCTGATCTCAGTAGCTGAAGTAGGACGCGACCAACTCTGAACTTCCTCGATCTTCTGAGGATCAACCTTGATACCCTCTCCAGATACCACATGCCCCAAAAATGCCACAGAATCCAACCAAAACTCACACTTGGAGAACTTGGCATATAGCTTCTGCTCCTGCAAGGTCTGGAGCACAACTCTCAAATGCTGCTCGTGCTCCCCCAGGCTACGGGAGTAAATCAAAATATCATCCATGAAGACAATGATGAAGGAATCAATATACGGCCTGAACACCCTATTCATCAAGTCCATAAAGGCTGCTAGGCGTTAGTCAAGCCAAAGGACATCACCATGAACTCATAATTGCCATATCTCGTACAAAAAGCAGTCTTTGGAACATCTGAAGCCCGAATCCTTAACTGATGATACCCTGATCTCAAGTCAATCTTAGAAAACACACGAGCACCCTGCAACTGGTCAAACAAATCATCGATGCGCGGCAAGGGATACTTGTTATTAATGGTAACCTTGTTCAATTGGCGGTAATCAATACAGATCCGCATAGATCCATCCTTCTTCTTCACAAATAGAACTGGAGCACCCCACGGCGACACACTCGGTCTGATGAACCCCTTAGCTAACAACTCCTCAAGCTGCTCCTTCAACTCTTTTGGAGCCATACGATACAGATGAATAGATATAGGCTGAGTACTTGGGGCTAAATCAATGCAGAAATCAATATCACGGTCCGGAGGCATGCCCCGAAGATCCAAACGAAATACATCAGCATACTCTCGAACAACTGGCACGGAATCAATCGTCGGAGATTTGGCGGTGGTGTCCCGCACATAAGCCAAATAGGCTAGACAACCCTTCTCGACCATATGTTGAGCCTTCAAGAATGAAATAACCCGACTAGATGCGCTAACTGTAGAACCCCTTCACTCCAGCCTATGAGACTCAGGCATGGCTAAAGTAACTGTCTTGGCATGGCAATCGAGTACGGCATGATAAGGAGATAGCCAATCCATGCCCAGAATAACCTCAAAATCAATCATGTCGAGCAATAAAAGGTCAGCTCTAGTCTCAATCTCACAGAAGGTGATCACACAAGACTGATACACCCGGTCTGCCACCATAGAGTCGCCCACAGGAGTGGACACATATATAGGAGATCCCTAAGACTCTCGAGAGACATCCAGAAAAGGAGCAAATAAGGCTGAAACATATGAATAAGTGGATCCTAGATCAAATAATACCGAAGCCTCTTTACCACATACTGAGATAATACCTGTGATCACGGCGTCTGAGGACACTGCATCTGTTATGGCCTGAAAGGCATAAAAACTAGCTGGAGCACCTGAAGGCTGAGCTCCCCCAGAACGAGCTGGAGCTGACTGACCCCCTCCGGACTGGCCTCCCTCTCTAGGACGGCCCCTGCCAACATGACCTCCACCTCTAGGCGGTCAAACTGCTGGTGCTGCACGGCCTTGCCCCGATAGTTGGGACAATACTTCCTGATATGGCCTAAGTTCCCACACTCGAAACACCTCATAAATGACATATCCTACTGACCCGAAGAAGAATCCTGAATGGCCGGAGGGCGATGAGAGCCCTCAGGTATAGCACTGAAATAAGGATCGAAAGATCTCTAATGACTGGAATGACCACTGGGAGAACCCTGAATTGCTGGAGGTCGATAGGAGCGCTCTGGCATGGCACTGAACTGGGGCCTAACTGGGACACCTCGGGGAGATGGTGGAGGTGCTGCATATGAAGGCCTGCTGGACCAACCGCCTCCAAACTGACCCCTTCCCCTAGCTGGAGCACCTCTGAAATCACCTGTAAATCTGGCCCTCTTGTTCTGCTGACCCTGCTCCCTGCTCCTCATTCGGTATCCCTCAATCCGTCGAGCTATCTCGACCACAAGCTAGTATGGGCTACCCATCTCCAACTCTCGAGCCATGGTGGACCTAATACCTAGATGCAATCCTACCACAAACCTCCGAACTCTCTCAGCATCGGTGGGTAATATCATAAGAGCATGGCGTGACAGCTCCAAAAATCTGGCCTCATAATCCGTCAGGGACATCTGCCCCTGCTCTAACCGCTCAAACTGACCCCTCAGCTCCTCCCTCTCAGAGGGTGGAATGTATCTATCCAAGAACATCTGTGTGAACTGCTCTCAAGTGATAGTAGGAGAATCAGCTGGCCTGCTGAGAATATAAGACTGCCACCACCTGCTAGCTCTTCCCTCTAACTAGAATGCAGTGAAATCCACTCCATGGGACGCTAGGATCCCCATATTGTGCAGTCTATCCCCGCACCAATCAATGAAATCCTGGGCATCCTCACCTCGCTCACCCCCGAAGACTGGAGCGCGTAAGCGGGTCCATCTGTCTAACATCTTATGCTGGTCACCACCCACAACTGGTTTGGGCTCCGGTGCTACTGCTATAGGTTGGGCATCATCCACGGGCAATGTACCCGGGGTGGGATGTAATGCTGTTGTCGGACCTAAGGACTGGGCAGTAGGGGTCTGGGCTCCCCCTCCCGCCTGTGAAGTTACAAGATCTGCTGGAAAAAAACCAGTCTGGGACATGGTGTCCATGAATCTCATCATACGGCCCATGGCTGCCTGAAAGCCTGGCGCTATCATAAAGTTTACGGGTGCCGGATCTGCTGGAGGCACCTCATCCTGCTCCTCTAATATAGGGTCCTCTGGTGGCGGGACCGGTATAGCTCTGGGACGCCCTCGTCCCCTACCACGGGCAGGTGCCCTACCCCTGCCCTTACCATGGCCTCGAGCGGCGGGGTGGCACCCTCTCCCGGATTAGGAAAATGAGACGCACGAGTCCTTACCATCTGTGAGAGAATAGAAGAATGAATTTAGTAAATCATAGGCTGCACGATAGAGTAAGAACAAGTAGAGGTTTCCTAACACCCTGTAGCCTCCTGAAGATAAGTACAGACGTCACCGTAGCGATCTGCAAGACTCTACTGGGTTTGCCCGGGACTCGTGAGACTTACGTAAACCTAGGGCTCTGATACCACGTTGTCACGACCCAAATTCTCACACAGGTCGTGATGGCGCCCAACAACGGGGTTAGGCAAGCCAACATAAATTACACTAAGTATTACCCTTCCCATGTGATTAATTATTCCAACCTTTACCAGTTTTAAGCATTTATTAACATGATATTAGCCTGTGACATAAAAATAAAGACATCTGATACATGAGCCAAAAGAAAAGCATATGTATGAATATACGGCCCAAAACCCAAAATATACGCAAGTGTGTGCCAGGAACTAGTATCACAAGTATCACGGGCAACTATCTGAATATACAAGGATAACATATATGTACACAATCCCATAGTCTGAAAGAAATAGACGGGAAATGACAAAAGCAAACTCTAGGGTGTTGCCAGAGATTGTCAGGAAGAGCAGCTCACCACGAAGTCGATTCAGCCCAAGTCAGTATCTAACGCCGGCCTGATAACCAGATGTACCAGCCTCCTGACCTGTACAGTCAAGTATAGAAAGAAAAAAAAGAAGAAGTGCAGCATGAGTACATAATAAATATGTACCCAGTGAGTATCCCGCCCAAACTCGACGAGTAGTGACGAGAGGTCGACTAGATACTCACTAAGGTCCAGCAACAAGTATATAGCAAATAACGATAACCAGATAATAACTGAAAGGGGACAATAAGGTACCAAAATCTTCTCTTAGCTAATGCCTGACACTCCAAATTTTTTATTACATGACTCAAAACTCAAGTGATCATACACATACCAGGACAAGACAACCGGCCGGAGTCATAAAAGTGGTTATAGGGACTGAGGTCATAAGCTATCCCACGATCACGAATCATACCTGCGACTCGCGTGCTGACTCGATATAATAAGCTATCCCACGATCACGTACCATCCCTGCGACTCGTGTGATGACTCGATCATAATAATAAGTTATCCCACGATCGTGCATCATCCCTGCGACTCGTGTGCTGACTCGATAATAATAATAATAAGCTATCCCACGGTCGCGCATCATCCCTGTGACTCGTTTGCTGACTCGATAATAATAATAATAAGCTATCCCACGATCGCGCATCATCCCTGCGACTCGTGTGTTGACTCGATATCAAGTGTATATATATATAAGTACATGTGTGTACCAACCCAACAGTGAACTCAACATGACTGTGTCAATACCACGAATAGCCAACAGGGATCCAAATCATAATGTTTCATATTTCCATAACAAATCAACAATAATTTCAACTCTTATCACATAAAAGGTACAAATAAGGCACATAGTGGCATGCTCGTGAGTCCTAAAGCTACCCGACATAGCAATATAGTCGCCACGTACGGACTCTCATCACTTGGTACGTACGCGGCCCTCACAACATGTATACATAGCAAACAAGGAACCTATGGGGACATTTCCCCCTTACAAGGTGGGAAAGGAGACTCACCTCGCGAAGAAACCACCCCTCGGATCAAGGATGCGCTCGAATCTCCGAAATCTACCCTCGACGGCTCGCAACTAGCCAAATATAGTTTAATAACATCAATGCATGCTCAAAGTAGGAAAATCATTCTAGTCTACCCAAATTTCGACATTCTTGAGAAATTTTAAAAATCCAACCCCGGGCCCACATGCTCGGATTTCGAAAATTCTCGAAGGGATCACTCGCCCTAAGCCTAAGGATCATAATTGCGTCATTGTTTTCTTGAATGCATAGCTAATATTGGGTGGTTTATCAAATTCTTAAGAGCCCTAACTTGTACTTCCCAATTCTTGATTTTGATGTTTTATTTGTTTTAGTAATCAATTCTAGTTGAATTCTATGTAAAGATTTAGGAAAATAGAGAGGAATTACTTACCTTGGCACTACTTAGGTCATGGGGGATGCTGCTCTAGTTTGGGGGGTCCTCTAATGGAGGTTATGCATGTGAAAAGTGAAGAAAATCCCGTGTTTTAGACATTTAAAGGGGTCTGCCTCCAGTGGTTTCCGCACCTGTGACCAAACTGCACCAGCGAGGAAAAGACCGCACCTACGGAAATTGGCGAGGGGGGCTGGGGATCGCACCAGCGGAAGGTTTTCCGCACCTGCGGACACGCCCCTGCGGAAAGGGTTCCACACCTGTGAAGACTGGGGGCCCCCTGGATTTCCGCACCTGCGAGGCTAGGACAACAGGAGAGGTCCCGCACCTGCGGCTGGGCAACCGCACCTGCGGTCACACCAGCAACAGCTGCACCAGCAGTTGTTTTAGCTAGTTTTTGGCCTCATTAGGTGCCCGGGAGGCACCTGGGCCAACTCGAGCCCTTATCCAAATATATCAACGAGTCCCAAATCATAAAACGGACTCGCTCGAGCCTTCGGAACACACAAAACAATGCTAAAACTCAAAATCACACCCCAAACCCCAAGAACCAAACTTAGTAATTTTCAGTTTTCTATACTTCGCTCGCGCCGAACCGACCTATACAACTCGGAATGACCTCAAATTTTGCAGGCAAGGTACAATTAACATAACAGAACTATTCCCGATCTCTGAATTCCATTCGGACCTCGATAACACAAAAATACGTCCCAAACCAAAATATGAACTTAAGGAACTTCTTATTTCAATACTGGGCGCCGAAATGCCCCCGGGTCATCAGAAACCCAATCCGAACATACGCCCAAGTCCGAAATCATCACACGAAGCTAATGGAATCGACGAAACTCGATTTCGGGGTCGTTTACCCAAAATGTTGACCAAAGTCAAACTTGGCCTTAAAGGCCAACCTTAAGGAACCAATTGTTCCTATTGCACTCAAAGCACCCCCGAATCCCGGACCGCCAGTCCCCGCAAGTCATAAATCATAAAATGTCGCTATGGGAAGTTTCATTTAGGGGATCGGATCCGATAACGCAAAATGACCGGTCGGGTCGTTACACGGCCCCGGGCATGTCTACTCCACTAAAGGTGCAAAAAATCAAATGGGTAATATTGGACTTGGGCCGGCCCCATTATTTGATGGCCTTTTGGGCTGCTTCTTTACCCAATTTTGGTATTTCAACCACCACTATATCTTTCCTAGCATCAAGAAAAGGAGCCATGTATTTACAAAGATTTGGGATTCTCTTTTAGAATTTCCTCTGTTAAGTGCATGTACCTTTTCTTAATCATTGACTTGTTACCTGCAGTACATGAAAAACTTAATTAAATCCAATAATAATAACAGTAATAATAATAATAATAATAATAATAATAATAATAATAATAATAATAATATGTGATCGTATCGCTTAAACTTAAAAATTATTAAATGAACAAATCACACTGAAAAAAAAAATCAAAGTTAGTTATGGTAACTAATCCTCCCAATGAAAATCAACAAAGAACTAAAAGAAAAGCTTAGTTTCCTTTAAAGCTTGTCTCGTTTGAAACTTACGAAAAAATAAAAATAAAAAATTAAACTTTTTGTTTCCATTCAGAAACATATTAATCAGCACATTGCCGATAAGATTAAAAGTTTTTTTTTCAATTTGATGTTGCACCAATCTATTAATTAAATAGAAAAGAAGCATTCAGATTTTAAAAAAAAAGTCAAACAAGTTGAGTATTAATTAAAAATTGTCTTAGTCCAATATTAAGGAAGATTATTATTTGTAACAGTAACATTATTATATAAGGGATGTACTTTTGGTTTTAGTCAGTATCACAAGAAAGCATATCACATGAAACACAATTTCGGAAAATACTTAACAAGTAATCATTAAAAAAAACTAATCTTATTTATTATCTAGAAACACTTATATTATAAAAACTCCAGTTATATATGAGATTCACCCCAATCCATTACAAAATCACATCAACTGAATCCCTCAACCTCTCATACAATTCCCTGCCCCACGCCCTCATCATTAGACCCTACACATAATATATCCCACACAAGTAACGTACCAAGTCATATACCAACTCCATTGCAACATGAATTACCTCCCCATCAACACTCAACACAGGCGGACATTGTCATTCTCGAACAACCAACTACTTCATCAGCCTCTTATACTACACAGCACACAAATACAAAATCCCAACTTCAACCCAAGCTTACCACCTCCAATTTACCTGTCCTAGTATCCACCAGTGCAAGCACACCCCTAGTCCTGGCTCGAGATGGGGTTACAAAACTATACTCTCACATTCACGATGGAACTCAACCATTAGGATGTGATCATAGTGATTCAAAACCCAATGGACAAAGCTCAGATAGTAACGGAGGGCATGCAGCTCGGCATGAACCTCTACAGTCAATATCATCCCCCATCTCTCATGAGCCAATACCAAGCCTCCCCACCCCCTATACCACCGCAGATCCCCTCCAACCACCCCTTCTCTCACTCCCTGAACTTAATGGACCTCCTATTTTATCCAGCACGACAACCTTGGAGCCAGTTTGTACCATGGATCCAACCAACACAATTACTCACCACCCCAACACCACCACACGACCACATTCACCCAACAGTCCCACCTACTTCACCCAACAGTCCCCCATCAGCTCCACCATCTCCCAGTCAAGAAGGATTAGAGGAAATAGCAAGGCTCGAAGTAGCAGCAACAATGGCGGAGATAAGGGAAACCCAACCCTTTCTATGCTGTCTCAACGAGAACAATTCTACACCCTCAAAGAACAGTACGCAAGAAAGTCACCAACTGTCCAAGGGAAATGACAAGTTGCTCATTCAACATCAGGGAAACACAAGAACCAGGAAGTAGGGAAATATGCCCTAGTACTCATTCCAGCCATGCAGCAGACTCTAGAGACATTAATGGAGGGAACAACTGTTCCACACAACACCACTCAATCTAGTAGATCTATGCAGATGATCATATGGAATTGTAGGGGAGCACAGTCAGTCGACTTTCGCAGAAACTTTCGCTCTTTGCTCAATTATCACAAGCCAGTCTTAGTAGCCCTTCTAGAGACACATATACAAGACCATGAAGAGCTCAAGAATGACTTCAAATTCACCAATATGGCACAAGCACCGGCAGTGGGACATTCAGGAGGAATTGCACTACTATGGTGTAATGATACCATTCATCTCGACCAAGTAACAGTAACAAATCAGGAAATACACTCCATATTCCAGGTAACCCAAAACCCTAAGCCCTGGCTGTCATCTATCATTTATGCTTTTAATGATTCTTACTCATGTACTGTACTATGGGATAACCTTAAGACTATACATGATAATTATAAAGGACCCTGGGTTGTAACGGGTGACTTTAATGAAATTACACGTGCCAGTGAAAAAATTGGAGGAAATTCTATTAATAATAATAGATGTGACAAATTTATTAACTGCCTAAATTATTGTCAACTAATTGACTTAAGTTACAATGGTAGTAAATAAACTTGGTCAAATAATTGGCTTTTAGAAATAGAATACTAGAAAGATTAGATCAGGTCGTGGGAAATTATGACTGGATTAACATGTTCCCTGAAACAAATGTACGTCACCTACCACATACCCATTCCGATCATTGCCCGTTATTACTCAACTTAAATAAAACTATCCCCCCCCCCCCAA
>ML397954.1:55251-70682 GCA_005239525.1 Nicotiana knightiana
TAGAATGTGCCTTTATAAAATACACCCTAATTTTCTTTAATTTTTCTACGGGGCTAGTGGAGCTTATCATGTCGTTCATCACTACTACCTCTATCTCTGTCTTAATTAATAGTAACCCAACCCCTTACTTCAACCCCACTCGTGGTATTCGTCAAGGAGACCCACTTTCACCGTATCTTTTTATCTACCGTCAAGGTCCTAAACTATCACACCTATTTTTTACCGATGATATCACTTTAACCTCAAAAATTACCAGGACCAGTGTCCACTCCATAATTACAACTCTGGATCATTTCACCTACTACTCAGGACAAACTATCAACTACCAAAAATCAAAAATTTTCTTCTCCGCAAATACTTCACCCACGGATAAAAATTTTGTTTTAATTGCCTTTAACATGAAAGTAGGCACAACTTTTGGAAAATATTTAGGCTTCCCAATATTTGTCAAAAAAGCATCCAATAGCGACTTCCAATACCTCCTAGACAATTTTAAAAATCGTTTAGCAGGATGGAAAACTAACATGCTCTCCATAGCTTGTGGAACTACTTTAATCAAATCCACCTAAACACATTACCAAATCATATAATGCAATACATTCAGCTACCATCCAAAATAAAAACCCTTTTAGAACGATACCAACGTAACTTCTTATGGGGTACTACTTCTGAACGTCGTAAACTGCATCTCGTTAAATGGGCTACTATACAAACCCCTAAATCAAGCGGGGGCCCGGGCATACAAAATATATCAGCCAAAAATAGTGCCCACTTAGCTAGTCTTGCTTGGCAACTCTTCAATTCCCCTACAACCTTATGGAGCGTCACATTAATCTCGAAATATCTAGGGAGAACACAAAATTCAACCACATCTTATACTTGGAAGGCAATACTACATGGTTGGAAATATTGCCAAATTGGGTCTATATGGTACCTAAAAACTGGTACAAACGTAAAATTTTGGACTGACCCATGGCTAGCACCAAATTATACAATTAGGAGCTCCATCCAAGGACCTCTAACACTGCACGAGCACCTCTCCACTATCTCCACATACTTATCCCATAACATGATCCACACGAATAATCTTTCTTTAACTTTACCTCCCGATATACTATCTAAAATACATAAACAGTACATCCCCACATTACAAAATCATTTTTCCCATGACAAATTAATCTGGGGCCTCACCAATAATTGTCAATTCACTAATGAATCTAGTATTCCGCCATCATGAACACTAACCAACCCTTGCATCAATTTAAATGGATTTGGAACCTTCCTATCCCTCCTAAACTCAAGCACTTTATATGGAAAATAGGGCACAACAGACTACCTACCAAAGTATATTTACATCACATTAATATATCTCCAACTCCTCTCTGTCCCTCATGCCAAAGATACGAAGAGACAATAGACCACATGTTTTTACAATGCCAAAACGTCCAACACTTATGGCATGAACTTCACATCAACAACACTATCACAACACTTCCATTTTTGCACCAAAACACATTACCTACCCTTGCTAAAGTAATAACTCTAGATTGCTACTCCCCTTATAACATCCCATCAAAAATCATTATCCCTTACCGCCTTTGGCACATCTGGACTACCAGACACAAATTAATCTTTGATGCCAAACAACATGCTCCCAAACTAGCAACCATTCTTCGACAAGCAGTAGAATACTACTATCTCATACACAAACAAAAGCCACAACATTCGTCAAGAACAATATGTATTAAATGGCATACGCAGGATGAGGGCACCTTCAAGCTCAACACGGATGGAGCATGCATGGACAACAACACACTAAAAGGATTTGGTGGTGTCTTCCGTAATGCCAATGGTGAATGGATCGCAGACTACACTGGCAACAGGACAACAGGCACCCCACTGAGCATGGAACTATATGCTCTACTGGAAGGACTCAAGTTGGCAGTAATAAAAAATTTAACACCACTTGAGATCAACGTTGATGCCACAGAGGTAATATTCGCACTCCATAACACAAATCAGCTTTACTCATCCATTATACATGAATGCAGGTACTTAATGCTCCAACTGGGTAGACCCTTAGTAAAGCATGTGTATAGGGAGCAAAAAATGGTGGCTGATGAACTAGCAAAGCATGGCAGCAACATGATCCAAACCAACTCCACAATCTTTTTGGACTATCCACCTATCTTTTTGGAAGGGGCACTAAGACATGATCACAATGGCACCACCTTAAGAAGAGGCATCAACGAACGGGATGTGCAAAACTCTTTTTGCTTAGCAACTCATGACACATATTTTTGTAGGCCAAGTGCCATAACAAATATTACTTCTTTAGGCCAGGCTTTCCAAAATTTTGAAAACGATGTAACTGACGCTCCCTGTAACACTATCCTTTAATAGAAAGTAATTGTTGATTAACCAAAAAAAAAGTATAAGGAATATATACAGCTTAAACTCTAAAAAGAAATGAAATTACTAATAAAATGTAAATAAATAATATCTTACACATGCACTGAAAGTTTTCCTTAAGCTCAGTCATATGCTCGCTATTAGTGACTCAAAAATAATAATTAGGATAGCTGGTTTGATCAACACAGTTCGAAGGAGTGGCCTTGCCAAAAAGATANGCATGAACTTCACATCAACAACACTATCACAACACTTCCATTTTTGCACCAAAACACATTACCTACCCTTGCTAAAGTAATAACTCTAGATTGCTACTCCCCTTATAACATCCCATCAAAAATCATTATCCCTTACCGCCTTTGGCACATCTGGACTACCAGACACAAATTAATCTTTGATGCCAAACAACATGCTCCCAAACTAGCAACCATTCTTCGACAAGCAGTAGAATACTACTATCTCATACACAAACAAAAGCCACAACATTCGTCAAGAACAATATGTATTAAATGGCATACGCAGGATGAGGGCACCTTCAAGCTCAACACGGATGGAGCATGCATGGACAACAACACACTAAAAGGATTTGGTGGTGTCTTCCGTAATGCCAATGGTGAATGGATCGCAGACTACACTGGCAACAGGACAACAGGCACCCCACTGAGCATGGAACTATATGCTCTACTGGAAGGACTCAAGTTGGCAGTAATAAAAAATTTAACACCACTTGAGATCAACGTTGATGCCACAGAGGTAATATTCGCACTCCATAACACAAATCAGCTTTACTCATCCATTATACATGAATGCAGGTACTTAATGCTCCAACTGGGTAGACCCTTAGTAAAGCATGTGTATAGGGAGCAAAAAATGGTGGCTGATGAACTAGCAAAGCATGGCAGCAACATGATCCAAACCAACTCCACAATCTTTTTGGACTATCCACCTATCTTTTTGGAAGGGGCACTAAGACATGATCACAATGGCACCACCTTAAGAAGAGGCATCAACGAACGGGATGTGCAAAACTCTTTTTGCTTAGCAACTCATGACACATATTTTTGTAGGCCAAGTGCCATAACAAATATTACTTCTTTAGGCCAGGCTTTCCAAAATTTTGAAAACGATGTAACTGACGCTCCCTGTAACACTATCCTTTAATAGAAAGTAATTGTTGATTAACCAAAAAAAAAGTATAAGGAATATATACAGCTTAAACTCTAAAAAGAAATGAAATTACTAATAAAATGTAAATAAATAATATCTTACACATGCACTGAAAGTTTTCCTTAAGCTCAGTCATATGCTCGCTATTAGTGACTCAAAAATAATAATTAGGATAGCTGGTTTGATCAACACAGTTCGAAGGAGTGGCCTTGCCAATGGCCATGATTGTGGCCGGCCCCTTAGCACGCTGTGCCCTTCGAACCTCCTCGACGGTGACCATTTTCGCCAGAAAAAATGGTGTTTTTTGGTGACCTTTGATGGTCTAGTATATATGTAGAGACTGGCTAGTTCGTGAATAAACCAACTATTGTACAAGTTATATTGCTTTTTTTTTGGTAATGAATTTTATTCAAACAAACATACCACTAGCTATTACAATACGGGATCAATCTAGGTAACATGGTGCCTAGATTGTCCTTTTCCAGTACATGAACAACAAAAGCGGGGGGAATAGCATAAGTTTGTAAAATACAAAAATTGTCCAGGGTACAACCCTTTTTAGCTAATTGGTCCACTACTCCATTAGCTTCTCTAAACACATGCTTAAGGTGGGGATCACTCGCCTTCCGCAATAGGTACCTGCAATAGTCAATCAAGTTTTGGTAGAGGCAGTTATTTGAGTTCATGAGCTTAATTAATTCTAAACAATCAGTTTCTATTACTAAAGGTAGTAAGTTTTCCTTGAGAGCTAATTTGATTCCATTAAGAAGTGCCAGTATTTCCATATATATATACATTGGTAGCATGGGCAATTCTCATATCTGAGCATGCCACAGACTGAGCTTACATTCAGTCCATAGTTCTATAGATGTCCTAGGTACTAACTTTNTCATCTCTAAATACCCCTCTTATTCCTCCTATCCCTGGATTGCCTAAGCAAGAGCCATCGATGTTAAGTTTATAGAAGTTGGTGTCGGGGGGTTCACATTTGACGAATATGGTTCGTTTATGAGACCTTAGGCCAAGCTTTTCTGCTAGGAAGAACAATTCAATCGTTTTATTAATAGGCTAGCTTGTAGAGGGGGAGCTTAATTTTCCTGAAATATGTACCCATTCCTATAGTTCCAGATATACCAAAGAAGGAAGGGAGAAGGTCAGCCCAAAGGAGCTCATTATTGAATCTTTTTGTAGAGACAAGTTGCTTCTTTAGCCAGCTAAACAAGGACCCTTCCTCATTAGGATTATAATTGAAACAGGGGTCAGTTCCTTATTGGGCCCAAATATCCTTTGAGTAAATACAGTGAAAGAGGATATGCTCTGTGTTCTCAGGCTCTTTACGGCATATGTTACAGATATTGTCAGGACATATTCCTCTTTTAGCTAGCATATGTTTTGTGGGTAGTCTATCCCATATGATTAACCATAGGAAGTACTTTAGTTTATTTAGGGTGTTAGCTTTCCAGAGCCAAGTGAAATCCCTTTTGTTGTTGTAAGCATTATTTGAAAGAGTTTCATATGCAGCCCTGGTAGAAAAACAGATTTGGCCTGATGAATCCCATACATATGAATCATTAAGAGGCAAGGATTGTTTAATGTAGGTGCTATTGATTTTAGTTACAATATCTGAAGGGAGCTCAAAGGGTATCTCTCTAATATTAAAAACTCCATTCTTAATAATGCAGGCAAGATTTTGGTTTTCTACCTTAGCCGGGATAGGTCCTTGGATATATTCCCTAAGGGGTCCTATTTGATTGATCCACATATCATGCCATATGTTGATGGATTTCCCGTCTCCTACTAGCCATTTTGTGTTTGAATTACATAGACTGGAGCCTTTCCTTATGACCTTCCAGGTGTGAGAACCCCTGCTTGTGTTGTCCTTAAGGTTATATTTACTAGCTATAGTTCTGACCCAGAGGGCTTCCTGCTCATTTTTAAACCTCCAGGCTAGAGCTGCGTTGAAGGCAGAGTTCTTCCAATGTGTATTTGGAATGCCCAGACCCCCTTGCTTTTTTGGCATTGTGACTATGCTCCACCGTGCTAGATGGCATTTCTTCTTACTTTCTGTACTGCCCTAGACGAAGTTCCTCTGAATTATTTCTATTTTATTAAGTGTTGATTTTGGAAGGTCATAGATTTGCGTGACGTGATTAGGGATTGCGGCTAAGGTTGCTTTGATGAGAGTTGTCCTACCATCCAATGTGAGGAACTTAGTCTTCCATCCTTTTAGTCTGGTGTTCATTCTGTCTAGTATGAATTGGAAGTCTTTCTTTGTAGGAGCATTGTTGGGCATGGGGAACCCCAAGTATATACCAAAGTTGTGTGTACTCCTCATCGAGAAGCATCTACTGATATGGTCCTTAAGGCCAGGAGGAGTATTTGTCGAGAACATGATTTTTGATTTTCCAAAGTTGATGGGTTGTCCTGATGCTTAGCAGAATTTGTTGATAGTGTCTATAATTGAGTTGAATCTTTTTTGGTTTGCTTCTGCCAGGAGTATCAAGTCATCCGCAAATAACATGTGAGATAGCTCCGGGCTTTTTGGGGACATTTTTATCGGGGTCCATCTGTAACAATCTATTTCGTGATCAATTAATCAAGACAGCATTTCCATATAGATGATGAAGATGTATGGAGAGAGTGGGTCTCCTTGCCTGATACCTCTTGATGGCTCAAAGAAGTCTGTTTTTGAGCCATTTATTTGGATAGTCGTGGTAGTGGTAGTGATGCAGGACATTATAAGTTTGATGAGATCAGCGGGGAAATTTAGTGAGGTGGGGTAGAATTTTATAAAAGACCATTCAATTTTATCGAATTCTTTCTCTAAGTCAATTTTTAGGACCATTTTTGCCTTTTTCCCTTTGATTTTCCTAAAGTAATTCAGTACTTCATTTACAACCAGGGCATTGTCAGCCGCTCTTCTGCCTTTGATGAAGCTAGTTTGAGTGGGGTGTATTAGGTTAGCTAAGAGTGGCTTGATATGATTGAATGTAATTTTTATGATAGCTTCATAGGCCATATTGCACAAGCTTATGGGTCGGAATTGTTTTATTGTTTCAGCATTTTGGCATTTAGGAATAAGGCAGATTAGGGTACTGTTCATGCTCTTTGGCATGCTTTTTGTATTGAAGGAGTCTTGGCAAAAGTTGATAAGGTGCATGCTTGTCTCCGGGGCCCGGGGATTTATAGGGATTGAAGGAGTCCAGAGCCTTTTTAATTTCCTCTATGGAGGGAGTACAGCTAAGGTATTGATGATCTTGCTCGCTAACTGTTGAAGTTTATGACATATATTTTCTGTTAAGCAAGCACTGGTTCTGGCCCATAGTGTAGAGATTCTAGTAATAATTAATGATTTGGTCTTTTTTGGTATTTTGATCGTGATGCCAATTCCCTGCCTCATCTTTTAGACACATAATTCCATTCTTCCTTCTTCTCTGCATTGTGGTAATATGGAAGAACTTTGTGTTGGCATCCCCATCCTGGATCCATTGCACTCTTGATTTTAGTTTCCAAAAATCCTCCCCTTGCATGAGTATTAAGTTGTATTCGTTTAGGAGGTCATTTTCTAGATTAACTAGGAATTGACTGTGGGGGGTAGTTGGTGGAATTTTGAATACCTTTCAACCTAGCTAGTATCTTACCTTTTCTTTTAAAAATGTTCCCAAAGGTAAGTTTGTTCCACTCCATCACCTCTAAGCTAAATTTCTCTATTGCTTTCGTAATATTAGGTTGGCCCGATCATGTGTTATGGACTAGGTCTCTAAATGAGGGGTGGGTTAGCCACATGGATTCTAACCTAAAAATATTGCTTTTTGTTGAGAAATTTTTGTAAAGGTCCATTTTTATTGGACAATGGTCCGAATGAACCCTAGTTAAGGGTTGGACACTAGCCTCTTGAAATAGTTCTATCCATTCTGTATTAGCTATACATCTATCTAGCATTTCCATGATTATGGTCTCACAATTTTTCCTTTTATTGGTCCAAGTAAATTTTTGGCCTTTAAAACCTAAGTCTACAAGTCCACATTGGTTCATGAATTCTAGAAAATACGAGACTCTATTGTAATTTATAGGAAGACCCCCAAATTTCTCCGATGCTCGAGTGACTTCATTAAAGACTCCCGCTACTAACCATGGCCCTTTGTAATTTTTTGCCACAGTCCTTAGGTTTTCCCAAAGCAGTTTTCTTTCTTCTAGCAAATTACTAGCATAAATAATAGAGAGTAACCATTTTTTAGTTGAGTTTTGTACCTTTACCATGGCGTGTATCTCTTAATTCGTTCCTCCAATTTGGTCCACCGTTGTGCCCCCATTGTTCCACATAAGTACGATGCCTCCCGAGTTACCATTTGTCGGCATTTGAATAAGGCTAAAGTACCCAAATCATGTACTAAATCATGCCTCCATCTTCATCTCAAGTAGTGCTACTATGTTGGGTCTGTGGTAATCCAACATAGCTCTAAAAGCCCTTCTAAATTCAATGCTACTTGCTCCTCTACAGTTCCAGATAATCATAGTCATACTTGTGTTCCTAGTTGTAGTTCCTCATTCATGGCTGCTCCTGCTCTCTCTGTATGTCCATTATTGCGTAAACAACATTGGTACTAGCACTACAACATGTTGGAATAGGCCTGGGTGGTTCATCTTCCTTATGGAGATTGAGCATTTCCTCAAATCCACTGGGCAACTTAAGAGGTATCTTTTTTTCTCTTCTTGCTTTGAATGCCATTGTTTTTGGGTAGCGTAGCACCCCTTGCTCCACTATTTTTTCTGTTAGTGCTTCGTCCTCTTCTTCCTCCTCGCTCACCTGTGTTTGTGTCGGGTTCTGTGTTGGGGGAAGAGTTGCTGCTTGAGGCAATGAAATTGTATGGTTGTTGTTGTTATTGTGGCTTGGGGGCTGGGTGGTTTGCTGTATGGATTGTGGAGCTGCATGGGTTGTCGTATTCTGGGGGGTAGGGTTTTGGGCCAGGTTGCTCACTTGTTGCGGGTAGAGAGGTAGGTTTCTGTTAGGTAAGCTGGGATTGGGATGATGATTCTAGGCTTGGAGGCTAAAAGGGGATGGGTGTGGGCCTGTGTGTAGAATCATAGGTTGGGATTGTAGTGGGTTCATCCATGGGCGTAGCATTGCATTGTGTAGACCTAGTTGAAGGCCTTCTGCTACTATTTATGCTAAGTAGCTTGGATCTCCTATTTGGATTACTAGGTCCCTCCCTTCCAATTGTAGGCTCACGTTCAATGTCTGTCCCATTAAGCCCCATTCCAACCAAGATTGTGGAGTGTGAGCCGGTGAGATTGGCCTTGTGGTGAAGATCAGAGGGGTTTTGGGTTGGGTAATGTGGTTGGGGCATGTCCAGACTATCCTCCTGGGCCTGGGGAACCTCCTGTTGTGGTGTTGATTGGAGGGGAGTCTTGGCATCTTGAGTTGAGTATTGGTGTATGCTTGTGTCGTGTAGTGGAAGACTAGTTTGCATTAGAGTGGTATATATTTGGTTGGGGTTATCCGTAACCTTTGGAGTATGGCCTTTGATACTTGGAGAGCTTTGGCTTGTCCCAGGAATCCATATGTCTTCGTCATTAATGTTTGATTGACCCAATTTTGACAAGGGTTGATGGGGATATGTACCAAGGTCCTTTACTATCCGGTTGTTTTGACTTATTGATGGAGTGATTTCCCTAATTTGTGTGCTCTTAACATTAAGCATTAATGAGGGATGTTGATTGGTGATAGAGTTTGTAGGGTCTATGTCCATGATTATGCTATTGTTGTCTTGGTTTTCTTTCACTAAATTGACCAGAATAGGAGTCTTAGGGTCCTTTGGTTGGGGGGGTGTTAATGCCTAAGGGATTATATGAGTTAATGCTTTGGCTAATAAGGGGTTGGTGTACTCCTACTTTAGTCACATTAGTACCCAATGAGTATGTGCATGGAGTTGGGTTAAAGTGGGATGCAATTTTAGGGGTTGTTGGCAGAATACTGCCTCCTTGATGGGTGATGTATGCGTTTGAATTCTGGAGGAGGTTGTCGGATGGGTGTGTGTTTTTGTCCGCTGGGTAACTCTTGCCAAAAGGCATTATTTTCTCTAAGTTGTTTTGTTGGTTTTGGTTACTGCATGGCTGCGCAGAAGATCCCTGGGGTATGCGTGTGTTGATAGTTTTGCTAGGGGGTCAGTTGGGTTCCCTTGGTTTGTGCTAGGGTTAGGGTTGGGAAGGTGATTGTGATGACCCGGTCGGCCGTCTTAAGAATTAACGCCCCGATCCCCTGTTAACTGTTTTCCCCAAGTCTATTTCTGCTTAATTGAATTGTCGAGACGTTCGATTTTAAGTTTCGGAGAGTTTTGGGATATTTAGTCCCTAAATGAGAGCTTAAGTGTTGGAATGTTGCCCGTATTCGGAGCAATGTGAAGACGGCCTCAGAATTGAAATCAGATGGTTCCGTTAGCTCCGTTAGGTGATTTCGGGGTTGGGAGCGTGTTCGGAATGTATTTTGGAAGTCCGTAGCTCATTAAGGGTTGGTTGGTGGTTTTGGTTGAGGTCCCGGGGGCCTCGGGGTCGTTCCGGATGTTTAACGGGAGAAATTTGGGACTTAGCTGCTGATGATCCAGGCCTGTTCTGGTGTCTTCGCACCTGCGAAGGTTTTTCCGTAGGTGTGGCCTCGCAGGCACGTGGGCCATGGTCGCAAGTGCGATAGAGGGGAGTTTAGGCCAGTGGTCGCAAGTGCGACCTGGGTCCGCAGGTGTGGCCCCAGTGCATCTTAGTGAATGTTGCACCTGCCATGCTTTTTCCGCAGGTGCGGTGATCGGGACCGCAGGTGCGAGATCCCTGTGTGTTTTTATTCCAAAAATCCGAGGGTTTATTTCATAAGTCAAAAAATCGTGTAAGGGCTCGGGAATTGGCGATTTTCAGTGAGTTTTGAAGAGAAGGATCATAGGTAACGTTTTCTAATCCTAGTTCATTGTTAGACCATTAATCCCCGTTGATTTCTTTAGTTTAATTATCAAAAATGGGGGAAAAACCATAGGAAGGGAAGAAATGTTCCCAATCCGAAATTTTTGAAAATTGTGGGGTTTTTGGCATCGGGTTTAGATTGTTTCTAGTTAAACGAGTTTGTAAGTTAATGGGTGTCCAGAAAATATAACTTTTACCTGATTCCGAGTCGTGGGCCCGAGGGGCGTTTTGGTCAGTTTACATAATTCCACGCTTTAGCTTTGAATTAAATAGTAGAATTAGTTGCTTGAGATGTTATTTACGATTTGTAATTGAATTGTATAGATTTGGGCCATTTGGAGTCGGATACTCGTGGAAAATGTGTGATTTCATGTTGATTTTGAGCCGATTCGAGGTAAGTGGCTTGTCTAACTTTGTGTGGGGACCTTTCCCCTTAGGATGTGATATTTGGTAATTGAATGCCTCGTACGTGAGATGACGAGTGCGTACTTGTGCTAATTGTTGAAAATCCAATTTTACTTTAAATATTTAGACTGGGTTTCTCTCTTACCTGCTTTATTCTATTTGCAATATTATAGCCTATGTTAGCTTAGAAGATCATGCCTAGCTGCCCAAATTGCCTATCTGCTTAAATTGCTTTATTTGTACTACGTGAAGCATGTTAGGCTAGATTTACTTGTTGCCTTGTATTTTTGCACTCTAAATCTGAATGTTTTCTTATTGTGGCTGCGTGTTTACTTTGGGACTGCGGGTTAGATTCCCGATAGATCCCCCTGCACATTTACTTTGGGACTGCGGGTTAGCTTCCCGATAGATCCCCCTGCACATTTACTTTGGGACTGCGGGTTCGATTCCTGATAGATCCCCCTGCACATTGATATGATGGACTACAGGACGGTATCCCGGGAGATCCACAGGACAGCTGAGAAAAGGACTACGAGACGGTATCCCGGGAGATCCACTGGACAGCTGAGGAAAGGACTACGGGATGGTATCCCGGGAGATCCTTCGGATATACATATGATGGACTACAGGACGGTATCCCGGGAGATCCTTCGGATATACATATGATGGACTACGGGACGGTATCCCGGGAGATCCTTCGGATATCCAAATGGACTACGGGACGATATCCCGGGAGATCCTTCGGATATACATATGATGGACTACGGGACAGTATCCTGGTAGATCCTTCGGATATACATGTGATGGACTACGGGACGGTATCCCGAGAGATCCACCGGACAGTTGAGAAAAGGACTACAGGACGGTATCCTGGGAGATCTTCATTGTTACCATTGTTATTATGCTATACATATTCCGGGTTTACTATATTATTGTGTTTAGTCATTGCTTTGTTTGACCTGTCTTATTTCACTGATGTACTCATTATTACCGCCTGTTTTCATACTGTAGATTCTTGTTATATTGTTGATCTGAGTAGGGCCCTGACCTTCCTCGTCTCTACCCGACAGAGGTTAGGCTTGGCACTTACTGAGTACCGCTGTGGTGTACTCATGCTCTTTCCTGCGCATGTTTTTCATGTGCAAATCTAGGTACCTCCACTCAGGCGCACTATCCCCGAGGTTGAGAGATACAGCAGAGACTTCGAGGTATATCTGCCGCGTCCGCAGACCAGGAGTCTCTATCTTATTCCAGTTTTTTGTGAAAAGTTTATCCCTCCTTTCATTTGTATAGATATTCTGGAGTTAGAGCACTGTATTATATGTTAGCCTGTGGTTCCCATGAGTGTCCGGGTTTTGGGGTGATGTTGTAGACTTACGTATTATTTTGGGTTGTATATGCCAAGTGGCTTTTATATACAGTCTTTCTTTTCGATTGTGTGGCTTTCATTTACTTACTTATTCCGCATTGTTAGCCTTACCTAGTCATAGGGACTAGGTGCCGTCACGACATGTTCACGGAGGGCGAACTGGGGTCGTGAAAAGTTGGTATCAGAGCTCTAGGTTCATAGGAGTCACGGAACACATGCCAGTTTATTAGAGTCTTGTTGATCGGTACGGAGACGTCTGTACTTATCTACGAGAGGCTATGTAACTGTTTAGGAAAAATCTTCACTTCATTGAATTCCTTGTCGTGCAATATCTTTTGACATTAATTCTAAACCTCTGCTTTCTATTCTCTCACAGATGGTGAGGACACGTGCTACTCGGTACGATCGGGCACCCGTGCCCCCTTCAGCAGCCGCTAGAGGCCAGGGCCGGGGTTGAGGCCGAGGACGCGCACGTGGTGCAGCGAGAGCACCTGCGCGAGCTGCCACCGAGGTACCACCAGCAGATCCAGTTGAGGTCCAGACACCTGCCACGCCTACTGCCACTACTACTCCAGCTCTTCAGGAGACATTAGCTCAGTTTATGTCCATGTACACCACTCTGGCTCAGGCAGGGTTGCTTCCCCTTACTGCAGCCACATCTCAGGCTGGGGGAAGAGCACAGACTCCCGCCGCCCGCACTCCCGAGCAGCGAGTGCATGTGGAGCAGGTCCCAGAGATTATTCTTGTACCGCCTGTAGTGCCAGCTCAGCCCGAGGAGGGGTCAGCTGCTTCAGAGGATGAGCAGTGGAGACTTGAGTGGTTTAAGAAGTATGACCCTCCGATATTCAGTGGGCTAGCATCAGATGATGCCTTGGGATTTCTAGAGGAGTGTCACCGTATTCTTCGCACTATGGGCATAGCCGGATATAATGGTGTTTCCTTTACTACCTTCCAGCTTCGCGGGGCCGCCTATGATTGGTGGCGCACCTATGAGTTAGACAGTCCAGACGAGGCTACTTCACTGACCTGGACCCAGTTCTCAGATATGTTCCTGAGAGAGTTTCTTCCTCAGAGCCTCAAGGACGCATGGCGCACAGAGTTTGAGCATTTGCGCCAGGGTGCTATGACAGTTTCAGAGTATGCTATCCATTACACCAGATTGGCTAGGCATGCACCGGTTTTGGTTACTAATGTACGCGAGAGGGTTCGCTGGTTCATTGAGGGTCTTATCCCACCCATCAGATCTGGCATGGCTCGAGAGTTAGAGATGGACATTCCTTATCAGCAGGTAGTGAGAATTGCTAGGAGGATCGAGTGTAGGCTCGCTAGGGAGCGAGAGGAGAGGGAGGCCAAGAGGTCTCGAGATTCGGGCCACTACTCTGGTGCCCGTACCCCTGCAGCAGGTCGTCATGGTAGGGATTATATGGTCCGCCCAGTTCATTCAGCTCTTCCAGCAGCCAGCGGTACCCCAGCTCCACCCAAGCGTCAGGAGCCTTACTATGCACCTCCAGTTTCTAGCGCGCCTCCTGCGCGTGGTGCTTTTAGGGGTCAGTCTAGCAGACCTGGCCCTACCCAGTCACAGCCACCACGTCCTCCCAGAGTTTGTTTCGACTGTGGTGATACATGCCATATGGTTAGGGAATGCCCTAGACTTGGTAGGGGTGCATCTTCACAGACTTTTCAGCCACATCGTGCTCAGCAGAGTTCTCAGGCCATAATCATAGCTCCAGCTGCTACCCCATCTGCCCAGCCAGCCAGGGGCAGAGGTCAGGGAGGTAGAGGTCGCCCTCGAGAGGGAGGCCAGGCCAGATATTATGCTATTCCTGCTCGTACCGAGGCTGTTTCCTCCGATTCTATCATCACAGGTATTATACTGGTTTGTCACAGAGATGCATCGGTTCTATTCGATCCAGGCTCCACGTATTCTTATGTGTCTTCTTATTTTGCTCTGTATTTGGGCATAGCCCAAGATTCTTTGGGTTCTCCTGTTTATGTTTCTACTCCTGTGGGAGATTCTCTTGTTGTGGACCGCGTTTATCGGTCGTGTTTGGTTACTATTCATGGTTTTGAGACCAGTGCGGATTTATTGTTACTCGATATGGTGGATTTTGATATTATCTTGGGCATGGACTGGTTGTCGCCCCATTATGCTATTCTTGATTGTCACGCTAAGACCGTGACGCTGGCTATGCCAGGTATTCCGCGTGTTGAGTGGAGTGGTACTTTATATCACACTCCCAGTGGAGTTATCTCTTTTCTTAGAGCTCAGCGTATGGTTGAAAAGGGGTGTGCCGCGTATTTGGCTTATGTGAGAGATGTCACTATTGATACCCCTTCTGTTGCTTCAGTTCCAATGGTACGGGATTATCCCGATGTGTTTCCAACTGATCTTCCGGGCATGCCGCCCGATAGAGACATTGATTTTGGCATTGATTTGTTGCCGGGCACTCAGCCCATTTCTTTTCTTCCTTACCGTATGGCTCCTCCTGAGTTGAAGGAGTTGAAGGATCAATTACAAGAATTGCTTGATAAGGGTTTTATTCGACCCAGTGTTTCACCTTGGGGTGCTCCTGTCTTATTTGTGAAAAATAAAGATGGTTCTATGCGCATGTGTATTGATTATCGCCAGCTGAACAGGGTTACAGTAAAGAACCGTTATCCCTTGCCTCGTATTGACGATTTATTTGACCAGCTTCAGGGCGCACATGTATTTTCTAAGATTGATTTGTGCCCAGGTTACCATCAGTTGAAGATTCGGGAGCCGGATATTTCGAAGGCTGCTTTCAGGACTCGGTATGGCCATTATGAGTTTATGTCTTTCGGGCTGACTAATGCCCCCGCAGCATTTATGCATTTGATGCACAGTATATTCAGGCCATATCTCGACTCGTTCGTCATTGTTTTCATAGATGATATTCTTGTTTACTCCCGGAGTCGGGAAGATCATGAGCAGCACCTGAGGTCAGTGCTTCAGACCTTGAGAGAGAAGAAGTTGTATGCAAAGTTCTCAAAATGTGAGTTCTGGTTGAGTTCTGTGGCATTCTTAGGCCACGTGGTATCGAGTGAGGGCATTCGAGTGGATCCGAAGAAGGTAGAGGTCGTGCAGAGTTGGCCCAGGCCGTCCTCAGTTACA
>ML397955.1:51169-61741 GCA_005239525.1 Nicotiana knightiana
CCGGTACCGGCTCTGTACCAAGGCGTCCGGCCTGGACAATGGCAGGGGATAATACAGGCACGACTGGCGAATTACAATTTAATTGCCATAAAATGCCAAAAAATGTAACTTGATCATTTCAAAGCGTTTGTTGTGGTTCCTTGGGTCGTATTCGATGTCCTGGACAAATATCATGCGATCGGTACTGGCTCCGCACCAAGGCGTCCGGTCAGGACCATGGCAGGCGATAATACAAGCACGACTGGCAGAATTCCTGTTTAATTGCCATAAAATTCCAAAAAATATAAATTGATTATTTCGAAGCGTTTATTATGGTTCCTTGGGTCGTACTTGATGTCCCAGATAAATATCATGCGATCTGGTACCGGCTCCATAACAAGGCGTCCGACCTGGACCATGGATGGCGATAATTAGGGGTGGGTATCGGTCAGTTCGGTTCGATTTTGAACATTATCGGTTTTACCTATCGGTTATCGGTTTACAAATATCATAACCCGATAACCAAATCGATAAGATATTAGTTATCGATTATCGGTTAATCACTTATCAATCATCATCGGGTTCGGTTATCGGTTTACCCGATAAGATAAAAAAACTAACGAAAATTTGCAATATATAAAACTAAGAAATCAAACTGCCAGAAGTTGTTTGTATACAATATCGTAGTTGGTCACTTGGTCTGTCAAGTAAAGATATTATAACAAGTATCATAGTAGGCACTTTTATACACGTTTAACGAGCCTCAAATTGTGGCCCTGTAACATTCACTGCTTTTTACTAGTAATTTGGGCCTGAACATTCATAAACAAGTAAAGAAAAGAAGAAAAGCCACCACAAGCGCAATGAAAGTTTGTGGAGTACAAAATTAGAATGTAAATTTACAGTCTTCACAATTCAAGAAACAAAAGTATTATTACTTGCAACTAAACTTCAATAACCAAGCACAGAAAAGAACAAGCAGTTGCCTTCAAAGTCATTCTATACTAATTTGGACATCTATTGACTACAGCCTGGAGTAGGGTACTTGTGGGCTACGGCGGAAACAATTGAGAGTTTGAGACAAGCGGACAACTGAACTATTGAAGAGAGAATTATGGAAATAAAACTCTAGTATATACTTAAGGGTAAATTAGTTCATTCTTATTGGGTTATCGGTTTTTACCCAATAACAAAATTGCAAACCGAGCCCGCATCGATAACCCAATAAAAACTTTTTTTTACCCCGTTACCGAACCGTTAACTCGATAACCCAATACCGATAACCCAATAAAGAATTAACGGTTCGAGTTATCGGTTTTACCCGATATATGCCCACCCCTAGCGATAATACAGGCACGACTAGCGGAATACCAGTTTAATTCATCATAAAATGCCCAAAAATATAACTTGATCATTTGAAAGCGTTGGTTATGGTTCCTTGGGTCATATTTGATGTCCCAGACAAATATCATGCGATCCGGTACCGGCTCCGTACCAAGGCGTCCAGCCTGGACCATGGCAGGCGATAATACATGCACGACTGGCGGAATTCCAGTTTAATTGCCATAAAATGCCAAAAAATATAACTTGATAATTTCGAATCATTGGTTATGGTTCCTAAGGTCGTATTTAAAGTCCAAGACAAATATCTTGCGATCCGGTACCGGTTCCGTACCAAGGCGTCTGGCTTAGACCATGGTAGGCGATAATACAAGCACGACTGGCGGAATTCCAGTTTAATTACAATAAAATGACAAAAAATGTAACTTGATCATTTTGAAGCGTTGGTTATGGTTCATTGGGTCGTATTTTATGTCACGGATAAATATCATGCGATGCGGTACCGGCTCCGTACCAAGGCGTCCGCCCTGGACCATGGCGGGTAATATTACATGCACGACTGGTGGAATTCCAGTTTAATTGCCATAAAATGCCAAAAATGTAACTTGATCATTTTGAAGCGTTGGTTATGGTTCATTGGGTTAATTTTTGATGTCCCGGACAAATGTCATGCTATCCGGTACCGGCTCCGTACCAAGGCGTCCGGCCTAGACCATGGTGGGCGATATTACATGCACGACTGGCGGAATTCCAGTTTAATTGCCATAAAATGACAAAAAATGTAACTTGATCATTTCGAAGCGTTGGTTATGGTTCCTTGGGTCGTATTTGATGTCCCGAAAAAATATCATGNTAATTTCCATAAAATGCCAAAAATGTAACTTGATCATTTTCAAGCGTTTATTATGCTTCCTTGGGTCGTATTTGATATCCCGGAAGAATATCATGCTATCCAGTACCGGCTCTATACCAAGGCGTCCGACCTAGACCATGGCAGGCGATAATAGAGGCACGACTCGCGGAATTCCAATTTAATTGCCATAAAATGCCAAAAATGTAACTTAATCATTCTGAAGCGTATGTTATGGTTCCTTGGGTCGTATTTTCTGTCCCGAACTAAAAACATACGATCCTGTACTGGCTCCGTACCAAGGCATCCGGCCTGGATCATGGCAGGCGATAATACAGGCACGACTGGCGGAATTCCAGTTTAATTGCCATAAAATGCAAAAAAATATAACTTAATTATTTCGAAGCGTATGTTATGGTTCCTTGGGTCGTATTTGCTGTCCCGGAAAAAAACCATACGATCCTGTACCGGCTCCGTACCATGACAGGCAATAATACAGGCACGACTGGCGGAGTTCCAGTTTAATTGTCGTAAAATGCCATAAAATGTAAATTACTCATTTTGAAGTGTTGGTTATGGTTCCTTGGGTAGTATTTTCTATCCCTGACAAATATCTTGCAATCCGGTACTGGCTCCGTACCAAGGCGTCCAGCCTGGACCATGGTAGGCGCTAATACAGGCACGACTTGCAGAATTCCAATTTAATTGCCATAAAATGCCAAAAAAATGTAACTTGATCATTTTGAAGCGTGTGTTATGGTTCCTTGGGTCGTATTTAATGTTCCGCACAAATATCATGCTATCCGGTACCGGCTCCGTACCAAGGCGTCCGGCCTGGACAATGGCAGGGGATAATACAGGCACGACTGGCAAATTATAGTTCAATTGTCATAAAATGCCAAAAAATGTAACTTGATCATTTCAAAGCGTTGGTTGTGGTTCCTTGGGTCGTATTTTCTTTCCCGGACAAATATCTTGCATTCTGGTACCGGTTCCGTACCAATGCATCTAGCCTAGAACATGGCAGGCGATAATACAGGCACGGTTGGCGGAATTCCAGTTTAATTGCCTTAAAATGCTAAAAATGTAACTTGATCATTTCGAAGCGTTGGGTATGGTTCCTAAGGTCGTATTTGATGTCCGGGACAATTATCATGTGATCTGGTACTGGCTCCATTCCAAGGCATCCAGCCTGGACCATGGTAGGCGATAATACAGGCACGACTAGCAGAATTCCAGTTTAATTGTCATAAAATGCCAAAAAATGTAACTTGATCATTTCGAAGCGTTGGTTATGGTTCCTTGGATCGTATTTTCTGTCCCGAAAAAATATCATGCGATCCAGTACCGGCTCCGTACAAAGGCGTCTTGCCTGGACCATGGCAGGCGATAATACACGCACCACTGACAGAATTGCAGTTTAATTGCCATAAAAGGCCAAGAAATGTAAGTTAATCATTTTGAAGCATTGGTTATGGTTCCTTGGGTCGTATTTGATGTCCCGGAGAAATATCATGCGATCCGGTACCGGCTCCGTACCTAGGCGTCCGGCCTGGACCATGGCAGGCGATAATACATGCACGACTGGCGAAATTCTAGTTTAATTGCCACAAATTGCCAAAAAAAGTAACTTGATCATTTCAAAGCGCGTGTTATGGTTCCTTGGGTCGAATTTGATGTCCTGGACAAATATCATGCTATCCGATACCGGCTCCGTACCAAGACGTCCGACCTGGACTATGGCAGGGGATAATACAAGCTCGACTGGCAAAATTCCAGTTTAATTGCCATAAAATACCAAAAAATGTAACTTGATCATTTCAAAGAGTTGGCTGTGGTTCCTTGTGTCGTATTTGATGTCCCGGAAAAATATCATGCGATCCGGTACTGGCTCCGTACCAAGGCATCCGGTCTGGACCATGGCAGGCGATAATACAGGCATGACTGGCGGAATTCCAGTTTAATTGACATAAAATGCCAAAAAACGTAAATTGATCATTTCGAAGCATTGGTTATGGTTCTTTGGGTAATATTTGATTTCCCGTACAAATATCATGTGCTTCGGTACACGCTCCATACCAAGTCATCCAGCCTGGACCATGGATGGCGATAATATAGGCACGACTGGCGGAAATCCAGTTTAATAGACATAACATGACAAAAAATGTAACTTGATCATTTCGAAGCATTAATTATGGTTCCTTGAGTCGTATTTGATGTCCCGAAAGAATATCATGCTATCCGGTACCGGCTCTATACCAAGGCGTCCGAGCTAGACCATGGCAGGCGATAGTAGAGGCACGACTCGCGGAATTCCAATTTAATTGCCATAAAATACCAAAAAATGTAACTTAATCATTTTAAAGCATATGTTATGGTTCCTTGGGTCGTATTTGCTTTCCCGGACAAAAAACATACTATCCTATACCAGCTCTGTACCAAGGCATCCGGCCTGGACCATGACAGCGATAATACAGGCACGACCGACGGAATTCCAGTTTAATTGCCACAATATGACAAAAAATTTAACTTGATCATTTCGAAGGGTTGGTTATGGTTCCTTGTGTAGTATTTGCTATCCCTGACAAATATCTGGCAATCCGGTACCGGTTCCGTACCAAGGCGTCCAGCCTGGACCATGGTAGGCGCTAATACAGGCACGACAGGCAGAATTCCAGTTTAATTGCCATAAAATACCAAAAAATGTAACTTGATCATTTCGAAGCTCGTGTTATGGTTCCTTGGGTCGTATTTGATGTTTCGGAAAAATATCATGCTATCCAGTACCGGCTCTGTACCAAGGCACCCGTCCTGGACAATGGCAGGGGATAATACAGGCACGACTCGCGGAATTCCATATTAATTGCAATAAAATACCAAAACATGTAACTTGGTCATTTCAAAGCATTGGTTGTGGTTCCTTGGGTCATATTTGATGTCCCGGACAAATATCATGTGATCCGGTGCCGGCTCCGTACGAAGGCATCCAGCCTGGACCATGGCAGGCGATAATACATGCACGACTCGTAGAATTCCAGTTTAATTACCCAAAAATGCCAAAAAATGTAACTTGATCATTTCGAAGCGTTGTTTATGGTTTCTAAGGTCGTATTTGATATCCCGGACAAATATCATGCGATCTGGTACCGGCTCCGTACCAAGGCGTCCGGCCTGGACCATGGCAGGCGAAAATACAGGTACGACTGGCGGAATACCAATTTAATTGCCCAAAAATGCAAAACAAAATCACTTGATCATTTCGAAACCTTGTTTATGGTTCCTTGGGTCGTATTTGCTTTCCCGGAAAAATATCATGCGATCTGGTACCGGCTCCGTACCAAGGCGTCCGGCCTGGACCATGGCAGGCGAAAATATAGGCACGACTAGCGGAATTCCAGTTTAATTTCCAGAAAATGCCAAAAAAGTAACTTGATCATTTCGAAGTTTTGGTTATGGTTCCTTTGGTCGTATTTAATGTCCCGGACAAATATCACACGATCCGGTACTGGCTCCGTACCAAGGCGTCCGGTCAGGACCATGGCAAGCGATAATACAGGCACGACTAGCGGAGTTCCAGTTTAATTGCCATAAAATGCAAAAAAATGTAAATTGATCATTTTGAAGCGTTGGTTATGGTTCCTTGGGATGTATTTGATGTCCCGGACAAATATCATGCTATCCGGTACCGGCTCCGTACCAAGGCATCCGGCCTGGACCATGGCGGGCGATATTACATGCACGATTGGCGGAATTCCAGTTTAATTGCCATAAAGTGACAAAATATGTAACTTGATCATTTCAAAGCGTTAGTTATGGTTCCTTGGGTCGTATTTGATGTCTCGGACAATTATCATGCGATCCGGTACCGGATCTGTACCAAGGCGTCAGGCCTAGACCATGGCGCGCGATATTACATGCACGACTTGCGGAATTCCAGTTTAATTTCCATAAAAAGCCAAAAATGTAACTTGATCATTTCGAAGTGCTTCTTATGGTTCCTTGGGTCGTATTTAATGTCCCGGACAAATATCATACGATCCGGTACTGGCTCCGTACCAAGGCGTCCGGTCAGGACCATGGCAAGCGATAATACAGGCACGACTGGCGNCTGATTATGGTTCCTTGGGTCGTATTTCATGTCCCGGAAGAATATCATGCTATCCGGTACCGGCTCTATACCAAGGCGTCCGACCTAGACTATGGCAGGTGATAATAGAGGCACGACTCGCGGAATTCCAATTTAATTGCCATAGATGGCCAAAAAATGTAACTTAATCATTTTGAAGCGTATGTTATGGTTCCTTGGGTCATATTTTCTGTCCCGAACAATAAACATACGATCCTATACCGGCTCCGTACCAAGGACTCAGGCCTAGACCATGACAGGCGATAATATAGGCACGACTGGCAGAATTCCAGTTTAATTGCCATAAAATGCCAAAAAATGTAACTTGATCATTTCGAAGCCTTGGTTATGGTTCATTGGGTAGTATTTTCAGTCCCTGACAAATACCTTGCAATCCGGTACCGGCTCCATACCAACGCGTCCGGCCTGGACCATGGTAGGCGCTAATACAGGCACGACTGGCAGTATTCTAGTTTAATTGCCATAAAAAGCCAAAAAATGTAAATTGATCATTTCGAAGCGTGTGTTATGGTTCCTTGGGTCATTTTGATGTCCCGGACAAATATCATGCTATCCAGTTTCGGCTCCGTACCAAGGCGTCCGGCCTGGACCATGGCAGGGGATACTACAGGCACGACTGGCGGAATTCCAGTTTAATTGCCATAAAATGCCAAAAGATTGTAACTTGATTATTTCAAAGTGTTGGTTGTGGTTCCTTGGGTCGTATTTGATGTCCCAGACAAATATCATGTGATCCGGTACGTGCTCCGTACCAAGGCGTCCGGTCAGGACCATGGCAGGCGATAATACAGGCACGACTGGCAGAATTCCAGTTTAATTGCCATAAAATGCCAAAAAATGTAAATTAATTATTTCGAAGTGTTGGTTATGGTTCCTTGGGTCGTATTTGATGTCGCGGACCAATATCATGCGATCCGGTACCGGCTCCATACCAAGACGTCCGGCCTGGACCATGGATGGCGATAATACAGGCACGACTGACGGAATACCAGTTTAATTGTCATAAAATGCCAAAAAATGTAACTTGATTATTTTGGAGTGTTGTTTATGGTTCCTTGAGTCGTATTTTCTGTCCCGGACAAATATCATGCGATCTGGTACCGGTTCCATACCAATGCGTCCGGTCTGGACCATGGCAGGCAATAATATAGGCACGACTGCCATAATTCCAGTTTAATAGCCATAAAATTCAAAAAAATGTAACTTGATCATTTCTAAGCATTGGTTATGGTTCCTTGGGTCATATTTGATGTCCCGGACAAATATCATGCGGTCCGGTACTGGCTCCGTACCAAGGCGTTCTGCCTGGACCATGGTAGGCGATAATACAGGCACGGTTGGCGGAATTCCAGTTTAATTGCCATAAAATGCCANGAGAAAATGTAACTTGATTATTTCGAAGCATTGCTTATGGTTCCGAAGGTCGTATTTAATGTCCTCGAAAAATATCTTGCGATCCGGTACCGGTTCCGTACCAATGCGTCCGGCCTGGACCATGGCAGGCGATAATACAGGCACGACTAGCGGAATACCAATTTAATTGCCCAAAAATATCAAAAAATGTAACTTGATCATTTCGAAGCTGTGTTTATGGTTCCTTGTGTCGTATTTGCTGTCTCTGACAAATTATTATGCGATCTGGTACCGGTTCCGTGCCAAGGTGTCCGGCCTGGACCATGGCAGGCGATAATATAGGCTGACTGGCGGAATTCCAGTTTAATTTCCATAAAATGCCAAAAATGTAACTTGATAATTTTGAAGCATTGGTTATGGTTCCTTGGGTCGTATTTGATGTCCCTGAGAAATATTATATGATCGGGTACCGACTGAGTACCAAGGCGTCCGGCCTAGACCATGACATGCGTTAATACAGGCACGACTGGTGGAATTCCAATTTCATTGCCATAAAATGCCAAGAAATGTAACTTGATCATTTCTTAGCGTTGGTTATGGTTCCTAAGGTCGTATTTGATGTCCCGGAGAAATATCATGCGATCCGGTACCGGCTCCATACCAAGGCGTCCGGCCTGGACCATGGCAGGGGATAATACAGGCACGACTGGCGGAATTCCAGTTTAATATAAAATGCCAAAAAATATAACTTGATTATTTCAAAGCGTTGGTTGTGGTTTCTTGGGTCGTATTTGATGTCCCGGACAAATATCATGCGATCCGATACCGGATCCGTACCAAGGCATTCGGTCTGGACCATGGCAGGCGATAATATAGGCACGACTGGCGGAATTCCAGTTTAATTTCCATAAAATTCAAAAAAATGTAACTTGATCATTTCGAAGTGTTGGTTATGGTTGCTTGTGTTGTATATTCTGTCCCGGACAAATATCATGCGATCCGATACCGGATCCGTACCAAGGCATTCGGTCTGGACCATGGCAGGCGATAATATAGGCACGACTGGCGGAATTCCTGTTTAATTGCAATAAAATGCCAGAAAATGTAACTTGATCATTTCGAAGCATTGTTTATGGTTCCTTTGGTCGTATTTGATGTCCCAGGCAAATATAATGTGATCCGGTACCGGCTCCCCAATGCGTCCGGCCTGGACCATGGCATGCGATAATACATGCACGATTGGCGGAATTCTAGTTTAATTGCCATATAATGCCAAAAAATATAACTTGATCATTTTGAAGCGTTGGTTATGGTTCCTAAGGTCGTATTTTATGTC
The DNA here is from genome assembly GCA_005239525.1 of Nicotiana knightiana. Classification (NCBI taxonomy): domain Eukaryota; kingdom Viridiplantae; phylum Streptophyta; class Magnoliopsida; order Solanales; family Solanaceae; genus Nicotiana; species Nicotiana knightiana. Next base: position 60,176 of record ML397955.1, read on the forward strand.
CCGGAAAAATATCATGCGATCTGGTACCGGCTCCGTACCAAGGCGTCCGACCTGGACCATGGAGGCGATGATACAGGCACGACTAGCGGAATACCAATTTAATTGCCCCAAAATGCCAAAAATGTAACTTGATCATTTCGAAGCCTTGGTTATAGTTCCTTGGGTCGTATTTGCTATCCCGGACAGATATCATGCGATCTGGTACCGGCTCCGTACCAAGGCGTCCGGCCTGGACCATGGAGGCGATGATACAGGCACGACTAGCGGAATACCAATTTAATTGCCCTAAAATGCCAAAAAAAGTAACTTGATCATTTCGAAGCCTTGGTTATGGTTCCTTGGGTCGTATTTGATGTCCCGAAGAAATATCATGCGATCGGGTACTGGCTCAGTACCAAGGTGTCCGGCCTGGACCATGGCAGGCGATAATACAGGCACGACTGGCGGAATTCCAGTTTTATTACCATAAAATACCAAAAATGTAACTTGATCATTTCAAAGTGTTGGTTATGGTTTCTAAGGTCGTATTTGATGTCCCGGATAAATATTATGCGAATCGGTACCGGCTCCGTACCAAGGCGTCTGGCGTGGACCATGGCAGGCGATAATACAAGCACGACTCAAGGAATTCCAATTTAATTGCCATAAAATGTAACTTGATCCTTTCGAAGAGTTAGTTATGGTTCCTTGGGTCGTATTTTCTATCCCAGAAAAACATCATGCGACACGCTACTGACTTCGTACCAAGGCGTCCGGCCTGGACCATGGCAGGCGATAATACAGGCACGACTTGCTTAATTCCAGTTTAATTGCCATTAAATGACAAAAAAAGTAACTTGATCATTTCGAAACGTTGGTTATGGTTCCTTGGGTCATATTTGATGTTCCGGACAAATATCATGTGATCCTGTACCGGCTCCGTACCAAGGCGTCTGGCATGGACCATCGCGGGCGATATTACATGCACGATTGACGGAATTCCAGTTTAATTGCCATAAAATGCCAAAATGTAACTTGATCATTTCGAAGGGTTGGTTATGGTTCCTTGGGTCGTATTTGATGTCCCGGAAAAATATCATGCTATCCAGTACCGGCTCTATACCAAGGCGTCCGACCTACACCATGGCAGGTGATAATACAGGCACGACTGGCGGAATTCCAATTTAATTGCCATAAAATGCCAAAAAATATAACTTGATCATTTCGAAGCATTGGTTATTGTTCCTTGGGTCGTATTTTCTGTCCCGGAGAAATATCATGTGATCTGGTACCGCTCCGTACCAAGGCATCTGGCCTGGACCATGGCAGGAGATAATACAGGCACGACTGGCGGAATTCCAGTTTAATTGCCATAAAATTCCAAAAATATAACTTGATCATTTCGAAGCGTTGGTTATGGTTCCCATGGTTGTATTTGATGTTTTATCTCGCTCAACTATGTCTTATAAAAGACTAAGCGGGCGTTGCAAATATAATCCGGGGTATTATACCCAGAGTCGATCCCACAGGGAATTTACGTATCAATCAAGTCTTTAGAATACACAACTTTTACTCAATCAATTCTCT
>ML397956.1:0-52540 GCA_005239525.1 Nicotiana knightiana
ATCTCATTACAAACCAACAAGGGTAACTGTCCTTTAATGTATTTCACATAATCTTATTGCACTAATCCTTGATGCAATAATCTCGTCTCACCCAGTATGAGCTGCTCAGACAACCAATCACCCCAAACATGACCAACAGTCTCACATGACACCACAGCGCGCCAATAGGCCATAACTCGAACATGATACATAAATAAATGACTCAGGAAAAGACTATCCAACTCACACAACTTATTATGAACTCTTCTCAGAAAATAGAAAGTAAAACACAGAAAATAGATATAGTGAACTGTACTCAATATCACACTGTTGCGGCGCGCAACCCGATCCAAATAACATACCCCGTGGCGGCGTGCCACCCGATCCCATCATAAAATTCACATAAGCAAATATACACAGAGCTGAATTTCTCACTGTTACAATTTATCGAATACCGGTCATAAGCACGCTAAGTGCATAATACCATCCTGGGGAGACTGATAGAGCCATATGCTCCAAAAATTAAGCACAACTGAGGTGCAATATATATATACTGAATCTCAAGAGCCATACTTCTCACATAACCTCATCATTACACGGAATCTCAACACATAAGAAATTATCAAGTCGTTTCACAACTCACACGGCACGATATAATATTACATGAGATGAACGAAGACGGAACAACATCTGTTGTTCAATACCTTTCCATGAAAATCTCTATACTGAATTGAAACGCCTGGCTCATACGGAGCCCATAATCATATTTAAATCCACCCACACACATCGAGTCTAACTTGCTCGCACCGAACTAGGCTAATAGCTTTACCTGGGTCCATATTACCCCAATTCCTCTCATAATGCACAAGAACAACCATCATAGCCGGGACAAACACCCCACAATCCACAATCAACTGAATTGAACGCCTTCCAGGCATAAATTCTCAATTAGCAATATTACACTCCTTTATACTTGGTCTAATTCTTCAACCAATCAGGTGACTACATGTCACACTTATACAATCTTCTCGTGATCATGCTCCCACGACCTTCCACACAAGGAAACCAGTCTGCACATCCATACCACCGACTACACTGACACTGCAAAACATCAAGAACCCATGACCAGGGTACAAAACCTCTTTCACCGAATATCAATCTCAGGTGACACTGAAGATAACACTAGCTTACTCTGAACTTCCAAATCATTTTTTCTTGCTGATCCGAGCTCATGACATCCTTGTTTACACCGAACCTTAATCTCGATTCTCACTCCCAGTTACACACTGTTTACTACACCTAACATGCCAATATGAGATCGCGCAAGAATTCCATCATAACTCCTGAACCACTGATAGTGGAAACACCTCATCATATAGAAACCTCTTACTTACCTCAATTCAAGAGAACAATAACAATACTCAAATGAATTCTCACAATCACCCAACATGCAAATCCTTAAGTAGTGGTCTGAACCACCATAAACCTTCCGGAATCTGCCTACACCTGACAGGCCATATCACTCGAATGCTCCCACATGAAATCCATTACGACGGTCGACAAGCCCCGCAAACACCGGCCCAAACCATATGCGTAATTTAATCACACTGACGAAACTGATCACTGCCGTACATGTGCCATTTCAACCATGGCTAACCAATCCATCTTCTCTCTAATTATCCTTATTTGCCTCAGAAATAATAGTAACTTCCTTCAACTCATAGAGAACTCAACCCTCACTTATCCCGAGTGACCTTGATTCACGAGACCATGCTGCCTAAATCCCGCAACCCGTCTCATATCCTCCTGATAGTCTTTCTAAACCCCAAAATTTACTTCTCTCACTCTCCCAATACTATCCTGCACGCTGAAACATATGATAGAACACTCCAACCATCTTCCCTTTTCTCAAAAATTATACTGCAAAAACTCGACTCTTAATCATACTTCTGCCTGAAACCCTTAAACGCCGCATTCTTAACTTTTGAATTCACTAGGACCGCTATTGAGAGTCACCCACCCTGAATGGCCCCGAATACAATCAACTCCAAGGCTCTTCTAGCACATGAACACCATTTTCAATGAAGCACGTGACTGAGTCACTATCCTTACAACTCGCCTATGCATTAAGCATAAATTCTGAATCTTTCAAAGCCTAACCCTGGTCCAACAGGGCCAACTTTTGCACGCATTCATCAAATCACACGCACAATCACCATTTTACTCCTTTCCCCTTAGCTGCAATAACTTACCAATACGCCGACAATCCGCAACCCCATAAGAATACAATTCTACAACCCAACTGCAGGTGGTGGGACTCCCCCACTTAGACCGAAGGTACTCCTTGCACTACTCTAGACCCTGTTGAGATCCTTTCTCCTTTGTTAACATGATCCTGCTCGACCAATCCGCCCAATTCTTCAGAATTCTCCTGTCAGCATTCCCTAAATACTCAGATTATGTGGCATCATTCGCCCATTCTTCCTCTTACTGAATAGCCACTAGAATCCCTCACAGAAACATGCCAACCACAGAACCGCTAACCTACTCACAGGAGACAACCCACCTGTGGAAATCACCAACTGACACCTTCCAACGATGTTGTACTGCACACCCTGTACAACATCAATATCCCATCCTAAGCTTGTTCTCATTCACCAACTTTACCAGCCCGTCCGCTCTTCATGTACATCTACTAAATGCGCTACAATATCCTTTAATTCACCACTATGTTGCCGCTCTCCCAATTTGGTTAAACTCATTCCTTTAGGCACTACCTGACCTCCTTTCCTTACGCCTGGCCTTTTAGAAATTTAGCCGCCGCCTGACACTTCTCACATGTCTTCCTTCGTCATACGCTGCCCAATCGCTGCCTCAATTCAATATCATTCTCTGCATCTCTTGCACCAGTAGATCACCACGACTTCAAACTCTCCGAGGATCATCTTTCCCGAGCTGCCTTCATTAGAAATGAATATTCAGTCATGAACCACCACGCACCACGATCTCCGACAACCGCTTTTTCAATACTACTTCACAACACTCTGACCCAATGCAACCGAAGAGTTATAACACCGGCGAACTTAACACATTTTATTCGATCAAAACAACGATACCATATCACAGGTGAATATTCCACCTCACCTGAAAACACCAAGTCTTACTACTTGTCAACTCAAACCTGACCATTTTTAGTCCAATTGCCTTTCCTCCGCCGGGCTAAAATACTGAAATCTCGAAATCACACTCTGAGAAGACCTCCCTTCAAGCCATTCATCACCCCAACCTACGGGCAATCATTCTACCATCATATCAACACCGCGCGATAACTAACCGTAAGCACCTTAACAACCTTAGCATAACCTCAAAGTTCTCAGAATCACAGCTACTGGCTGAAACAACATAATATTCTTCTGCAGGGCAACAACAACACCCCCAACCAACTACACATGGAAAACACCTCGCACCATATCCGTAGCACCATTTAAATCCCTCAAATCCACGATTCATAGCAAGCGCTCCGCGACGCGTAAGATTGAGTAGGAATAAACATAGGCATAAACCTTAAAGAAATCAAATCGCACGATGAGGAATCAAGAAGGGAAGTACTCCTAATAGGCCTGTAGGCTCTCGAAGATAAGTACAGACGTCTCCTTATCGATCCGCAAGACTCTACTAGACATGCTCATGACTCGTGAAACCTAAGGGAACCTAGAGCTTTGATACCATGTTGTCACGACCCAAAATCCATAAGGTCGAGATGGCACCGGACACCACCGCCAAGCAAGCCAATCATTAATGGTTAAGTTAAATTTCCTGTTTTAGCATTTTTGAAATCATTACCTTTCACTTTATTACATGATAACTGAATAAAATCTGCTAAGTGAATACGATGGTTTAATATTCCATTTTTATAAAAATACATCCCAAACACATCCCAGAACCCGGTGACACAAGTACATGAGCAATTCCTAAGAAGTTTACAAATTCTACACAGCTTGTCCAATTTGTATTTCGGACAAGGAATAAAAATGAAAATACAATACATAGAGGAAGACTCTGCCGACTGCAGGTCGTCTCGAGTGATACAACTCGTCTAAGTCTTAAAGTCAGTCATATTGCTATGAAGGTACCTGTGCAACAAAATGCACAACAAGTGTAGCATGAGTACAAAAATAACGTGTACTCAGTAAGTATCCCGCTTAACCTCAGAGAGGTAGTGACAAGAGGTCGACTTGACACTCACTAAGGTCCAGCAAAATAATTTAACAAGATATGATATCAGTAATAGGCATACGAGGATGATAAAAACAGCAAACATTAAAGATAACTGTAATTCAAATAAATAATGAAAGTAAATAAACAATTACTACTTCATTTCCCCCAAATATCTTAAATAAACAATTACTTCAAAATCCATGAAATCATTAACAATTAAACATGCGCATACGGGATAAGGACAACCGGCCTGAGCCATCATAATAATCATATATGTGCACTGCCGAGGGTCGAACGGCCCGAACCATAATAACATCTTTCAATATCGATGGGGCGTACGGCCCGCTCCCATGTGATTGGGGGAAATAACACTCCGCTCGCGGAATGTAAATTGCGAAGCGGTCACATGCAGTCATGCACAATCAACAGTCCACCCCGACTACATCGGAAAAATAAATACTCAAGTAAATGACAAATTTCTCTTTTAAAAGTCACAGAAATAGTATTTAAATATTTTCTCAAAATTCATTTTCCAAGTTTAATAATATTCAATAATATAACCTTATTAGTAATACAAATATCCAAGGTGTCACGACCCAATTTCGGAGTCGTGATGGCGCCTGTCATAGAACCAGGCAAGCCTCCCTTTTTAACTAAGCTAAATTCAAATTCCAGTAAAGATAGGATTTTTAAACGAATTTATTAATAAAACTAAGAATCTGAAGTTAAAACAATATTTGAAGAACTAAATTTAAAACCCCCAAACCCGGATTTGGTGTCACTCAGTCATGAGCTACTATAACATAAAGCAAAGAAAAGGATAAATGGACAACATTATCTCAAAATAAAGAACAACAGGTAGAATAAGAAAGAGAAGACGAGGTCGCGATCGCCAGCTGCTACCTTGACAACTCCAATAAAAACGCTGACCGCTGCTCAATATCCGATACTGGGTCCCGGTGTACCTAGATCTGCACACAAGGTGCAGGGGGTAACGTGAGTACACCAACTCAGAAGTAACGAACCCAAACTATGGGATGAGAAGTAGTGACGGAAAAAACCTCAATTATGTTACAATAAATAATATACAAAATTTAGACATGCTAACAGTTTATCAGGATGAGTAAATATGCCAAGTATGCCAGTATACTCTACATGCCATCATAAAATATATGTTATGAACCAGTATAGATATGCACATAGTGCTCACAGTTATCCCACAGAAGTCCACTCAGAACTATATATGGCTCTCAGGCCCAAGGAAATTCCATCCCGGAATATGCATAAACACCGGTGAACGTAGTCCCTTCGTACTGAGAAAAAAGGTCAATCCATCCCCACAGAGAAGATCCATCTCCGGAATACAACACTCGGACATTTTCCATATCCAGGGAAGATCCATCCCTCTCATAATATCAGCTTTGGACAAGATTCATGCCCAGGGAAGATCCATCCCTCACATAACCTCAGATTCGGACAATATCCATGCCCAGGGAAGATCCATCCCTCATTATCAATGCGCTCAGTGGGGGTGTAAAGACTCCGGAGGGGCCCTAGTGGCCCAAGCTCCATATCAAGGAAACGAAGGCATGATTTAAATATCGCTGCAGTGTGCAGTCCATTCTCATAACTGTCTCAATAACAGGCCCTCGGCCTCACTCAGTCATTACTCTTCAGTCTCACTCACATGGATCAAAGATGCCTCCATCAGCCCGAAACAATGATAAGTATGCATATAATTAACAATACTGAGACTGAGATATGAAGTGCTATGCTATAACAGGACTGAGTATATGACATCAAATAATCACAAAATGAGACAGCAATATACGACCACTCTGGTCTCAGCATTTCCGGCGTGAAGCCTAGCATTTATACTTAACATGATTTCTAACATGTTCACAATTACCACATTAGTAGAAGCACAGATATCATCATGGAATAATCACTAAGCGGTGCCATGGGATAATCCAGGCCACAAATACTCGGTGCACGCCCTCACGCCCGTCACTTGGCATGTGCGTCACCTAAAAAATAGTCATAAATCATTTAGCTCGGGGTTTCGAACCCTCAGAACCAATTTTGGAAACGTTACTTACCTCAAAACCGGCTAATATACTAATCCACAGTGCCTTTGCCTCTAAATCCGGCCTCTGAGTGCTCCAAATCTACCAAGTTCAGATTCTTATTGTCAAATTATGCTTAAGGAGTGAATTCCAATCGAAAAATATCAATTTAGCTGAAAACCCTGAATTTGGTCAAAACCCGACCCCTGGGCCCGTGTCCCAAAACTCACAAATTTTTATACGAAACTGTTCTTCATCATCTCACGAGTCCATACATATAAAGAATACTAAATTCGGAGTTCGTTTGACCCCTCAAATAAATCCCTAAAGGTCTCAAAATCTCAAGCTAAACCCACCTTTTTCTATTGATTTTCGTGAATTATTCACTGATATTATGTTCTATAATCATCCATAATTGAGTTTTAAGGTCCAAAACACTTACCTCTATGAAGAACAATGATTTCCCTCTTCAAAAATCGCCCCCAAAGCTCTTTGTCCGTACAAGAATGGTGTAAAAAGGGTTTAAGTCGTGGAGGGTTTCAATTTATACCTTCTGCCCAGGTGTTCCTCACCTGCGGCCCCTATCTCGCACCTGAGGGACCGCACCTGCGGTCAAAATAACCGCACCTGCGACTTTTCACTTAAAATGCCCAACTCCGCACCTGCGACTACAATCCGCACTTGCGACTTCGCAGGTGCGATTTTCCTCCCACACCTACGATCCTCTACTGGCCTCTCAAATTCCGCATCTGCGGAGCTCTTCTCGCTGCTGCGGGCCCGCGCCTGCGGTCAAACTTCCGCAGGTGGGGAAATCACTATGGGAAAACTTCAGCAGCTGTTTGCTGCATTTTTTTTTCAACTCCGAATTTCCGTTAATCCCGAGCCCCTCGGGACCCCAACCAAAGTTACCAACACATCATAATTGATTATTCAAACTTAGTTTCACTCTCAAAACACCAAAACTAGCATCAAAACACCAAATTTACATTGGATTCAAGCCTAAGAACTTTGAAATTTTTAAAATCCACCAACGATGCCGAAACTATCCAAAACAACTCCGATTGACCTGAAACTTTGCAGACATATCCAAAATGACATTACGAACATGTTCCAACTTCCGGAATTCCATTCTGACCCTGATAGACTATTTTCCACGATCGACCGAAAATCGCCAAAAACTAACTTTCGCCAATTCAAGCCTAATTCTACAGCAGACATCCCAAAAATATTCCGAACATAGTCCTAAGTCCCAAATCACCTAACGAAGCTACCCGAGCCATAAAATCCGCATTCCGAGGTCGTTTCCCAATAAGTAAACTCTCAGTTGATTTTTTTAACTTTAAGGCTATTTTTAAGGACTAAGTGGCTAAACTCTCACTACAACCATTCCGATTTCAAGCCTACCAACTATAACACATCAATAACAGTATAACCAACCTATGACAAGTCAAGAATAGTAATTATAATGTAGGTTCTACGTAATAACGGACCGGGTCGTTACATTCTCCCCCTCTTAAACAAACGTTCATCCTCGAACGTGCCAAGGGTTGTTCCAAAAGCCATCGACCGACGAATAACCTTACCAAGCACACACCCAGGTCTCCAGACCCTCAATAGGTACCACACACAACCAACACACGCAGTCCGTAAATACAACATCACCCACAAGGGGCGAGCACATAAACAGATGTAACAAAAGATTCACGGCGTATCCAGAGAATGGGCTAAATTATGATGAACATGTGAATATGAAAAATCAGAATCAATTAAAACTTAAGCTTCTCGTGACAAACTGAAACAATACGTGGGATTACGGCATCAGAAGCCATCTCATCCAGTCTGGCCGGGAATGCATAAAATCGGGCCTAATTACCACCGGATCGACCTCCCCCTCTTGGGTGACCCCTAACTGCCTGACCCCCACTTCTAGCTGCCTGGGCGGGCGGTGCAGCTACTGATTCTGAAACTGCGGGCTGACTCCTCTGCTGATAAGTACCTCTCGCAAGACGAGGGCAAAACCTCTTAATATGGCCCACATCACCACACTCAAAGCAACCTCTCTCGGAGAATGGCACTTGGGACTGAAGGGAACCCCTAGCACCAGGATAACCACTGGAAGAACCAGGCATTGATGAACTCTGAACCGATGGTGCCCACGTTGAACTCTAAGTTGGCAGGGCACTGAAAGATGGTTGCACCTGATGCGAACTATGAGGATCATGACCAACTGATCCACCACGATAACCTGAGCAATTTGGCTGAGCCTGCCTGAATGGAAGGCCTCCGCCGGGCTGAGGCTGCCCCCCTGAAGGAACCCCACCAAAACTCCCAGATTCTCGAGACCTCTTGGCCTCTCTCTCAATCTGCTCTTGGCGGCGAACCGACTCAATCTCTATGGCAATGTCAACCACCTCCTCAAAAGAAGCGTTAGATACCCTCTCCCTAGTCAGAAAAACCCGAAGTTGATAAGTGAGGCCATCAACGAACCTCCTGATTCTCTCCCTATCCGTGGGAACTAACCAAATAGCATGACGGGCCAACTCGGAGAACCTCATCTCATACTGCATCACGGTCATGTCCTCCTGGCGCAACTGTTCGAACTCCCTGCACAGCTCCTCCGCGGGACTGCGGTATATACTTCTCCAGGAATAGAACGAGAACTGACGCCAGGTAAGGGGTGTTGCATCAGCAGGTCTACGCCTCTCATAGGCCTCCCACCAAGCAAGTGCAGCTCCTGAAAACTGGAATGTAGTAAATGGGACCCCACTAGCCTCCAGTATCCCTGCTGTGCAAAGGATCCTCTGACACTTGTCCAAAAATCCCTGAGCGTCCTCGCCTTCAGTACCACCAAAAATCAGAGGTTGGAGTCTGCTGAACCTCTCCAACCTACACTGCTCATCATCAGTTAAAGTTGGGACCACATAATCTTGGGCTGGGGCAACCGGCTGAACTGGGACTGTCCCAGGTGTCTGAAGCCCCTGGTTAATTTACTCAGGTGTCCAGGCAGCTGGAGTCTGAGCGCCTCCCCCGGCCTAAGAAGTAGCAGCAGTAGACACGGCGACAGCCTGTGCTAGGCTGGTGCACACCATCAAAATATGGGCTAGGGTCTCCTGAAGACCCGGAATCACAATGGGCGCTGCTGGTACCTGAGCCTCTCTTGTTGGGACCTCAACTGCGAGGACCTGATCATGAGCAGTGGGAACGTCCACAGGTACTACCCCGGCTGCTAAGCGGGCTGCAGCCTTCCCTCTGCCATGGCCTCGTCCACGGCCTCGACCTCCAGCTGGTCCTACTGGTGTCTGATCACCACTATCATTAGCACGAGTCCTCACCATCTGTGAGAGAATGAAAACAACAGAAGTTTAGTTTCAGAGTTATACAGAGTCGCACGACAGAATTCAAAGAATGTGAGATTTTTCCTAAAGGTTTTGCAGCCTCTCGAAGATAAGTACAGACGTCTCCATACCGATCCACAAGACTCTACTAAACCTGCTCATGACTGGTGAGACCTATTTAACCAAGCGCTCTGATGCCATCTTGTCACGATCCAATTTCGGAGTCGTGATGGCGCATGTCATGGAACCGGACAAGCCTCCCTTTTTAACTAAGGTAAATTCAAATTCCAGTAAAGATACAATTTTTAAACGAATTTAATAAAACTAAGAATCTGAAGTTAAAACAATATTTGAAGAACTAAATTTAAAACCGCCAACCCCGGATCCGGTGTCACTCAGTCATGAGCTACTACAACATAAAGAAAAGAAAAGGAGAAATGGACAACATTGTCTCAAAATAAAGAACAACATGTAGAATAAGAAAGAGAAGACGAGGCCGCGATCGCCAGCTGCTACCTCGACAACTCCAATAGAAACGCTGACCGTTGCTCAATATCCGCTACCGGGTCCCGGTGTACCTGGATCTGCACACAAGGTGTAGGGGGTAACGTGAGTACACCAACTCAAAAGTAACGAACCCAAACTATGGGATGAGAAGTAGTGACGGACAAAACCTCAATTATGTTACAATAAATAATATACAGAATTTAGACATGCTAACAGTTTATCAGGGTGAGTAAATATGCTAAGTATGCCAGTATACTCTACATGCCATCATAAAATATATGTTATGAACCAGTATGGATATGCACATAGTGCTCACACCTCTCCCACAGAAGTCCACTCAGTACTATATATGGCTCTCAGGCCCAGGGAAGTTCCATCCCGGAATATGCATAAACACTGGTGACCGTAGTCGCCCCTACTGAGGAAAAAGGCCAATCCAGCCCCACGGAGAAGATCCATCTCCGGAATACAACACTCGGACAATTTCCATATCCAGGGAAGATCCATCCCTCTCATAACATCAGCTTCGGACAAGATCCATCATTCACATAACCTCATCTTCGGACAAGATCCATACCCAGGGAAGATCCATCCCTCATCATCAATGCGCTCACTAGGGGTGTAAAGACTCCGGAGGGGCCCTAGTGGCCCAAGCGCCATATCAAGCCAACNCACTCACATGGATCACAGATGCCTCCATCAGCCCGAAACAATGATAAGTATGCATATAATTAACAATACTGAGACTAAGATATGAAGTGTTATGCTATAACAAGACTGAGTATATGACATCAAATAATCACAAAATGAGACAGCAACATACGACCACTCTGGTCTCAGCATTTCTGGCGTGAAGCCTAGCATTTATACTTAACATGATTTCTAACATGTTCACAATTACCACATTAATAGAAGCACAGATATCATCATGGAATAATCACTAAGCGGTGCCATGGGATAAGTCAGGCCACAAATACTCGGTGCACGCCCTCACGCCCGTCACTTGGCATATCCGTCACCTCAAACATAGTCATAAATCATTTAGCTCGGGGTTTCGAACCCTCAGAACCAAGTTTGGAAACATTACTTACCTTAAAACCGGCTTATATACTACTCCGCAGTGCCTTTGCCTCTAAATCCGTCCTCTGAGTGCTCCAAATCTACCAAGTTCAGATTTTTATCGTCAAATTATGCTTAAGGAGTGAATTCCAATTGAAAATATCAATTTAGCTCAAAAACCCGAATTTGGTCAAAACCCGACCCCTGGGCGCGTGTCCCAAAACTCAGAAATTTTTATACAAACTGTTCTTCATCATCTCACGAGTACGTACATATAAAGAATACTACATTCGGAGTTCGTTTGACCCCTCAAATAAATCCCTAAAGGTCTCAAAATCTCAAGCCCTAAACCCACCTTTTTCTACTTATTTTTGTGAATTAATCACTGATATTATGTTCTATAATCATCCGTAATTGAGTTTTAAGGTCCAAAACACTTACCTCTATGAAGAACAATGATTTCCCTCTTCAAATATCGCCCCCAAAGCTCTTTGTCCGTACAAGAATGGTGTAAAAAGGGTTTAAGTCGCGGAGGGTTTCAATTTATACCTTCTGCTCATGTGTTTCGCACCTGCGGCCCCTATCTCGCACCTGAGGGACCGCACCTGCGGTCAAAATAACTGCACCTGCGACTTTTCACTTAAAATGCCCAACTCCGCACCTGCGACTACAATCCGCACTTGCGACTTCGCAGGTGCGATTTTCCTCCCACACCTACGATCCTCTACTGGCCTCTCATATTCCGCATCTGTGGAGCTCTTCTCGCTCCTGCGGGCCCGCGCCTGCGGTCAAACTTCCGCAGGTGCGGAAACCACTGTGGGAAAACTTCAGCAGCTGTTTGCTGCATTTTTTTTCAACTCCGAATTTTCGTTAACCATCCGAAATAAATCCCGAGCCCCTCGGGACCCCAACCAAAGTTACCAACACATCGTAATTGATTGTTCAAACTTAGTTGCACTCTCAAAACACCAAAACTAACATCAAAACACCAAATTTACATTGGATTCAAGCCTAAGAACTTTGAAATTTCTAAAATCTACCAATGATGCCGAAACTATCCAAAAAAAACTCCGATTGACCTGAAACTTTGCAGACATATCCAAAATGACATTACGAACCTGTTCCAATTTCCGGAATTCCATTCTGAACCTGATAGCCTATTTTCCACGGTCGGCCGAAAATCGCCAAAAACTAACTTTCGCCAATTCAAGCCTAATTCTACACCAGACATCACAAAATTATTCCGAACACAATCCTAAGTCCCAAATCACCTAACGAAGCTATCCGATCCATAAAATCCGCATTTCGAGGTCATTTCCCAATAAGTAAACTCTCGGTTGACTTTTTCAACTTTAAGGCTATTTTTAAGGACTAAGTGGCTAAACTCTCACTACAACCATTCTGATTTCAAGCCTACCAACTCTAACACATCAATAATAGTATAACCAACCTATGACAAGTAGAGAATAGTAATTATAATGCAGGTTTTACGTAACGACGGACCGGGTCGTTACACACGGAGGAGTGAATTCTCTCTCTAAATGATTAATAAAGGTACACTATATCCTTCTTAGGAAATAAATTACAAATTCAATAACATTATCAGTCTAATATTATTGGCAGGATCACATGTACAACACGTAAGCCATGCTTGTGGGTCCTAGACTACCCGGACATAAGCACAATAGTAGCTACGCACGGACCCTCATCACTTCGCGCGTAGGTAGCCCCCAGATATAGTAGCATATTTAATTAGTTCACCTATGAGGATAATTCCCCCTCACAACGTTATAAAGGAGACTTAACTCGCTCCGAAATTCCATAACCGGCTTCCAAGCCCTTCCGACGACTCCAATGGATGTACAACGCCCCAAAACTATCCAAATAACTACAAACCAATGAAAATATACTCTAATATTCATTAACAATTCAAATTGTATAATTTCCCAACTCCGCTCAGTGAATTGACCAAAATGCCCTCGGGGCAACGTGCCCGAATTCTGAAATTTCTCGAAGATAAACTCTACCCATAGCTTTACTAGTTCAAATATACAATTTACTCAAATATTCATGCTCAATTCGTGGCTAAAATCCAAATTACCAAATTTTCTAGGTTTTCTTCAAAATTCCCAATTTTCCACAATTTTTCATGTTCAATCCATGCATAAACCTTGTATTTAACTTGAAAATGAGAAGAAGTCACTTACTTGATGATGCTTGATGAAAATCCCCCTTTGAAATTCTCCAAAATCTCCCTAACCAAGTGAAAGAATTGATGAAATGGCCAAAATCCCGTTTAAAATAGAACACTGCCCAGACACAAACCTTCTGTGCGATCGCACACCATCAACCGCGATCGCACAAGCCAAGTTCAGAAGCCTCCGAGCACACCTTATGCGAATGCACAGTAGACACTGTGGTCGCACAAGCCAATCTTGTAGCCTCACTTTTCCTTTTGTGCGGTTGCACACCTACAAGTGCGATCGCACAAGCCAAACTTCCAGCCCTCGAATTTCTTCTCCGCGATCGCACAACTAAGGTTGCGATCGCACTGAACCCCCAAAACACCAGAAAATAGCAGCAACCAAACACTTTGAAATAACCCGGAACCACCCCGAAACACACCCGAGGCCCTCGGGACCGCATCCAATCACACGACTCAGTCCCATAACCTCACACGGACTTGCTCGAGGCTTCAAATCACATCAAACAACGTGAAATCATGAATCTCACTAAAATTCAACTTTATCAACTTTGAAATTTCAAACTTCCACATCCGATGACGAAACCTGTCAAATCACGTCCAATTGATCCCAAATTTTGCACACAAGTCATATTCGACATTACGGACCTGCTCCAACTTCTGAAATCACATTCCGACCCTTATATCAAATTTTCCACTTCCGATCGTATTTCTCAAAACCTTCAAATTTCTATCTTTAGCCAAATGACTTCAAAATAACCTACGGACATCCGAATTCACTTCCGATCGCGCTCCCAACTCCAGAATCACCATACGAAGCTATTCCAAGGCTCGGAATTCCAAATGGACATCAATTACTCTGAAATGCTTTCCAACCCAATTTTATGAAATCCTTCTAAACCACTAACTTCCACAATATATGCCAAAACGCTCCCGGGTTATCCAAAGCCCGATCAGGACATACGCCCAAGTCCGAAATCATCATACGAACCTGCAGGAACCTTCAAATCCCGATTCGGAGGTCGTTTACTCAAAATTCTAATCTTAGTCAATTTCTCCAACTTAAGGCTTCTAAAATGAGAATTTTCTTTCCAATTTGACTTCAAACTTCCCGAAATTCAACTCTGACCATGACCACGAGTCATAGTACCTGAAATGGAGTTGCTCATGACTTGAAACCACTGAACAACGTGCTAGAGCTCAAAATGACCGGTCGGGTCGTTACAGAGTGATGCAGTTTCAGGGAGCGCCTCCTTTATTTTGTCTTGTTTTGTTTAGTTGCATTGAGGACAGTGCAACACTTTAGTTTGGGGTGGCTCATTTACATGCGATTATATAGTTGGAGCATGACTATTTTATGTGAACTTGTGCAGATTGGTTAACGTTTATAGTTTATTAGTGATAATTTGAAGTTTAATTCTAGCATGTTAGCACTAGTTTTTTTTTATTATTTTCTTATTTTGATACTTTATTTACTTGTAGTAGTATTAGTTAAAATCCTTGGTTTTTCTTTATGTCGCGGTTCTTTTTCAAGGAAATAATTTGTGTCAACCGGGGTAACTTTTCCCTATGATGGATGCCGTGACAACTTTCTTAAGGGATTAGTCTTGTCTATTTTTTTTTTTCGGTAAATATTTTTTTCCTTTTTTAGTTTAGTAGCTAGTAGTGAATAAATTGGTTATTGGGTGTGATCTTTTTGTCCATAAACCAACATGTCTGTTGTTTGGTACCAACATGATTTAAACCTTGGAATATGAAGTCTTGACCTTTAAAATGAAAAATGATTGAAGTGATAATCTTTGTTGTAACTTTTAGGTTCTATTTTTGGCTCTTTGATTAAGTAAATAGTCTTTTAGTCTATATGTGATTTTCTTCGAGTTCATTGGTTTTTATTGGATTTTGGATTTATATGTCACTTGAGTTTGCAGGTGCCATGTGTGGTGAGATTTTTTGTGAGTTCTCTTGCATTATTTGTAGTCTAGAACTTGCCCACAATGTGCTTCAAGGCAAAATCCTAGACTAACTTGGTTTGAAAAATGATGTTAGGCCTTCCTTGGACCGTTATTGTCCCTAAATTTCCCACCCTTGCATATTTTCCATAGTCAACCCCTTTTGAGCCTTTAAACTTTTCCGTTGGAAACCATGTTACAAGATTTAACCCTTCATTCTTTATTGATCTATCTTTTGGCACCTTACCTCCCTAAGTACTTTGAAAGTGTAAACATAGGCTAAAAGCCTAAGTTTGGGGTGAAGGTTGGAAAAGTTGTGATGTGGAATGTGCTTAAAAGGTGAAAGATAATAAAATAAAATAGTGGAATCTTCCTTGAAAAAAAAGAGTAAGAAAGAAGAAAAATAAAGGAAAAATAAGGAGTTGTGAGTAAAAGGAAGATTAGGTATGGAATGAAAAGTGAAGAAAAGATGAAAAAGTTTTTGAAGGAAGTGTGCTTTAATTGTTGCAAATTGTAGTGCTTATGGAGGTTTTGAGTTACTCTTATCCAAATTGTGCCCTACCTTATCCAAAAACCTACATTATAATCCTTTAAGTCCTACTTGATTTTGAACCAAGTGTGTCAACATTAGTGGAAGACATGAAGGGCAAGCCTATGGCACTACTTTTGTGCATTTGAATATCTTTGTGAGAGAGAGAGTTAATTCTTTCCATTTGATAACCCATTTATGTTAAAATTGCAATTTATAAGCTGGGATTCTCTCTTAAGTTTGAGGGCACATGAAATTTTGGATTGTGAACTTAATCCAATCTCCAATTGGGAGGAATGAACAAAAGAAAATTGTTGTGATAATGAGGCACATTTTGAAGCTTTAGTGCCATGACTTGGTTTTCACTTTGATTAATGTGGTGTTGACAATTCATATGCTTTGGATTAATTGTTGGTATCAACTGAAGTCACTAGATTGTGATTAATGTGAACCTTTTTGACTTGAAATGATGTTTGGTATGCCATTGAGCTTAATTGTTGATTTTACTGAAGAATGATTCTTAGTTGTTGTATTACTTGAGGACAACAATAGTTTTATTTTTGGGGTTTGATAAGTTGGTAAAATACCAACTTATCTCGTCTTGATACTTAGGCTTTGGTATGATTTTGTTGAGAAACTAAGTCATTTATTGAGTTTTATTAGCATATTTCAGGTATCAAGTGATTTAGAAAAGATATGGAAGAAAACAAGACAAAAAGTGTTAAAAAGGAAAAAAGGACTACTGCCAGTGATTACTCTGTGCGATCGCGGAAGATTATACGCGATCGCAGTAGTCAGGCTGGCGAAGCAGTGAGAACGCGGTTGGATATGTGCAAACGTGAAGAAGAAAGGTTGGTCAGTGGCTGGTCAACTATGTTGTGCTATCACAGAAGTCTATGCGCGATCGTATAAGTCCATGATAGTGAACCTGTGGGATCGCAACTGAAAATATGCGATTGCGAAGAAGGGAAAAAGGGTCAGCTTGGTCAAACATTCTACGCAAACGCAGTGTGCTGTATGCAGTCGAAAATCTTTGTAGATGTTGTGAAACACGATCGCTTTTATCTCTATGCAATCGCATATCACGTTTTATGGGCAATTCTGGGCAGTTCTGGGCAGAAATGGAATTTCACATTTTGATCCCCAACCCATTTAATACACGACCTAGCTCATTTGTAAAACATCTTTGGCATATATTTGGTTGTCTTTGGACATCTTTGACATATTTTTGAGAAGAGAACACAAGTTTTGGAGCTAGGGTTCTTGCACACACACTTGAGTCTTGAAGATTTGAAGCTTTTGGTTGAGAATTTCTTACCCATTTATGTTCATTTCCTTATTTCCTTGCTTTGTATTTTATATCTAAGTGTGTAGTATTTTTTCCAACACTTGAATCTTGTTTATGGGAATATTCATATTTAAAGTGTGGATTAAATATCTTGTTGTGCTTATGTATTGAATGATTTTTATTTATTATGAAGTGAGTTATTTTTATTTAATTATTCTTGTTCTTTAATGTTTCCAAAGGGATTAGCTAACCCTAGGACTCGCCCATTTACTTCGAATTAATTTGGGAAAGATAATTTGGGGTTGGGAAAGATTAATTAACAAGAACTTGAGGCTTTAACCTTCACAGTATAGATTCTATCTAGGGATAGGATTGAACAACTTGTAGTCATATTCGGGTGTGCTTAATCTCTTAATTTTTTTAGGGATAATTCAATTTGGAAGTCTTGTTAGTCTTCGGAAGAAGCTGATATAGAATTATTACCCGAGGATAAATAACATACACTCGCACATATTTGTAAAATTGTGAAATACATTGGATCGTTACTTGAGTGTAATTCCCCGTGTATCCATGCTTGCAGCCATTGATCATTTTACTTGCTTTCTAGGTTAGTTTATATTTTCGCATTTAGACATAAATATTTTCTCAAAACTTTTCTAAGTGTTTGACATTGCATAATTAGTGAAAATTCTCTTACACACCTAATCGCCTACATATTTTTCTCTATGGGATTCTCCCGACTCATAGTTGGGTAAATTGTATTGCATCCGACCGTATCCTAACTGACCCACCTCTTCGCGAGCGCGAGCGCGAGCGCGACCCCTACTTCGCGATCAATGCTTGGGATCCCAGTTGCCTCTTCTTCCTCTTTGCGAATGGAATACCCTTCACGCGTTCGTGATGCACCACTGCCCAGACCTTCATGAACGTGGCTCCCTTTTTGCGAATGCAAAGCAAAAAACCTCACCTGCTACCAGCTCCCCTTCGCGAACGTGGAACTCCCCTCGCGAACGCGAAGAAGGAAACCAGAACTGGACACCAGATTTTCTTCATCATTCTTCCAAGTCCAAAAATCGATTTGTTAACTATCTGAAACCAACTCGAGGCCCTCGGGACCTCAACCAATTATACAAACCAGTCCTAAAACATCATACAAACTTAGTCAAGTCTTAAAATCACATCAAACAACGCGAAAAATACGAATAGCACCCCAATTCAAGCTTAATGAACTTTAAAACTTCAAACTTCTACAACGACCGGTCGGGTCACATAAGCATAAAATGAAATGGAGGTAATATTAGATAGGGTATCGGGGCTAATACTCTCAAAAAGACTGGTCGGGTCGTTACAAGTAGGCACCACAGCTATTGGGTGGCACTGGAAGTAGGACCTCAGCTTGAGCGGCAACTACGAGAGCTAAGGCCAGCTTTTCCAAACGTGGGTAGCGAGTTTCTGCTCCCGTTAAAATTTTGCTAACGTAATAAATGGGAGATTGCATACCTTCATCCTCTTGGACTAAAATTGCACTTACCGCAACTTCCGAAACCGCGAGGTAGACTAGCAATATTTCACCTTCTTTTGGTATTGAGAGCAATGGAGGGCTTGACAGGTACCTCTTCAAATTTCTCAAATCTTGATGGCACTATCCATTCAAAATTATTTTTCTTTTTGAGCAGTGCGAACAAGCTATGACACTTTTTCAATGACTGGGAAATGAACCTGCTAAAAGCTGCTAATCTCCCAATGAGCCTTTGGACTTCCTTTACATTTGGAAATTGACTCGAAATATCCTCTATCGCCTTGATTTTGTTGGGGTTTACCTCAATTCCCTTTTGTGAGACTAGAAATCCCAGAAACTTGCCAGAACTGACCGCGAACGCGTATTTCTCGGGATTAAGTTTCATGTTATGCTTCCTCGGGATGTCGAATGTTTATTTCAAATACTTAAGGTGGTCACCTACATTCAAAGACTTAATGATCATATCGTCTATATAAGCTTCCATAGTCTTTCCTATTTTCTTTTCAAACATCTTATTCACGAGCAGTTGATAAGTGGCTCCGGCGGTTTTCAACCCGAAGGGCATCACATTGTAACAATATGTATCAAAATTCGTTATAAACGAAGTATTTTCATGATCTTGTGGGTTCATCTTGATTTTATTGTAACCAGAATAAGAATCAAGGAAGCCCATTAACCCGTGCTTGGTCATGGCATCAATCATTTGATCGATATTTGGCAGTGGGAACGAGTCTTTCGGGCATGCCTTATTAAGATCCTTATAATCTATACACATGCAAAATTTATTGTTCTTCTTAGGAACTAAGATTACATTAGCTAGACTATCCAGATATCTTACCTCTCGGATTGAACCGATATTGAGTAAACGGGTTACCTCTTCTTTGACGAATTTATTCCTGGCTTCAGCAATAAGGCGCTTCTTTTGTCTTACTAGAGGTATGTTGGGATCCAAGCTTAACTTGTGCACGGGTACCTCCGTCGGGATACTTATCATATCCTCGTGCGACCATGCAAAACAATCGACGATAATTTTAAGAAATTTAATAAAATCATACCTGAGCTCCGGTTGTAGTCTTGTTCCCAAATAGAATTTCCTTTCTAGGAATTTTTCGAATAGCGCAACTTGCTCCAACTCTTTCACCGTGGACTTCATTGTGTTTGTATCTTCTAGAACTTAGAAATGTCTCGGCACCTGATACTATTCCAACTCCTTTATCCCCGATTTAATTTCCTTTGGTTCGGGGGTAAGTGTCGGTTCCTATAATTGCTATGCCGTGTGTTCCTTTCCTTTGCGATTGGAGACCGAAATTGCATTCATCTCTCTTGCTGCCGGTTGATCACCCCTTATCTACTTGATTCCTTCGAGAGTTGGAAACTTCAACAGTGGGTGATATGTCGAGAGCACAACTTTCATCTCGTGTAACCATGTCCTTCCTAGGATGATGTTGTATCCCATATCACCATTTACAACATCAAATAGAGTTAATTTCATTACTCCTTCAGCGTTCGTGAGCAACAAAATCTCTCCCTGGGTCATCACGCTCACGAGGTTTAATCCAGTAAGGAGCTTTGTTGCTGGAATAATGATTTCCGTGAGTTTAGCTTGCTCTAGTACTTTCCATTGTATGATATTAGCTTAACTTCCTAGATCCACTAGAACACGTTTACTCTTAAAATCTATCACATTTAAAGAAATTACTAGTGAATTGTTGTGGGGTAACACCAATTCATTTGTGTCCTCCTCCGTGAAAGTGATATTGTCATCCCGGATCTTATTTCTATGATTTATTGATACTTTCGTCTTCTTTGTTGCCGAAAAGGTGACCCCGTTAATCTCATTCCCTCCAAAGATCATATTGATCATTTGGAGTGGGCGAAGGTTCCGCGTTGTCTCTGCCATAATTGTTCTTAGCTCGGTCACTCAAGAATTCTCTAAAGTGGCCATTCTTCAATAGTGTTGCCACTTCCTCCCGTAGGTGTCGTCAGGCCCCTGTTCGATGGCCGTTCGTCCCATGGTATTCCACCATAAGTTGGGATCCCTCTTACTGGAATCGGATCTCATAGGTCTAGGGAATTGAGCCACTTTAATATTTCTCATGGATGACACCAACTCCATTGTACTGACATTGAAGTTTTATATTCCGATAACTTGGGTAAGAAGTATCCCGTGGCCCTGACGTTTCTTTATCCTGCAGCGATCTGTTATTCTAGCCACTATAGGATCTTCTATCGACGGTAAACTTGTCTGCTCTGGAAGCCTCTGCCACGACCTTCGATTCGCTCGTAAGGCAAAAACTGACCCCTCGCAGTCAATCTTTCCATGTCGTAATCATCTTTCGATTTTTCTATGTTCTTCTCCCGTCCTCTGGTAGACGATGGAAAGCCAACCTAATCATCTTCGATCCTTATTTTTGACTCGTACTGGTTGTGGACATCTGCCTAAGTTGTTGCTTGAAACTCAAGCAGGCTTTCCTTCAACTTTCGGAAAGTGTCTAAGCTTCTCGAATTCAATAATTTGGTGAATGCTTTAGCTGCCCATTCATTTGGGACAGCCGGGAGCAACATTCTTTCTTTCTGGAATCGGGTAACAAACTCTCGTAATAATTCGGATTCTCCTTGTGCGATCCTGAATATATCGGCCTTCCAGGCTTGTACTCTTTTGGCCCCGGCATGAGCCTTGATGAAAGAATTTGCGAGCATCTCAAAGGAATCTATGGAATGCTCGGGTAATAATGAATACCACGTTAGGGCTCCCCTCGTGAGAGCTCGTAAGAGTTTCTCCAAATTTCTTTAGCAATACAGATTCAATTTCTTGAGGAGCTAAATCATTTCCTTTTATTGTTGTTGTGTAGGTGGTAATATGCTCATGTGGGTCCGAAGTCCCGTCATACTTTGGCACTTCAGGCATTTTGAACCGCTTTGGGATTAGTTTTGGTGCCGCACTCGGCTTGTACAGTAATTGAGTATACTTCTTTGAGTCCGGGCCTTTCAATACTGGTGGCGCGCCCAGGATTTGGTCCATGTGGGCGTCTACTTCCCTCATAAATCGTAAAAGTTCATTCTTGAACGGGTCGTTCTTGTTGTTGGGATCGGATCTGCTTCTCCCAGCCTCATCGGAGCCAACTTCACCACTGGGAGTGTTGTTATCGACTCTCTGCGTTTTTTGGTTTGCGGGAACACCAGAAGGAATTGGATCTCACATGTTTGCATTATTCGAAGCCCCCGACAGCGCCTGTTTCAGCTTCATCATAACCTTATCCTACTGCATGAGATGGCCTAGATTGATCGCCTATGTTCTTGCAGGACCCTTACCGCATCAACGACATGCTCCTCATTAGAATCATCAGAAGTTGTCTCCCAAACATGTCGAGGGTACTGCCTGTCATGCACCGACGTGGCGTCATTTTCCTCGTTATGGGTGTCACTGATTGAATTCTTGAAATGAGGCTAATCTCCTCGAATTCCAGGGTTGTATGTGTTGTTAACAGTGTTACCTACCATTTTTGTGATTTTTTTAAGACAAAACAATCAAAGCACGTTAAAAAGGTAAGGATCAATTTAATTGCACGGTTGTCTAGGCCCCACGATGCGCGCTAAACTGTTTACCCATAAAATGGTACAGTTGAATTTATATGTGGTTTCTAGACAAGTGAACTAATTTGATCCTGAAATAATGAAATAATTGAAGAATTATACAATACTTAGCTTTAAAATATAGATGAAATAGCAGAGATGACAATTTCGGGAACAAGGTTTCTGGGCACAGCAATGATTAGATTAAAAAGCGAGAAAGTAAAATTGTATTAAGCTATGTATAGAATGTAGTGTAAGTTAGCCAGAAAACTTGTATCCTTTACAATGATAATTGGGCTCACTATTTATAGTTATGTCTAGGGAATGAGGTACTAGGATCGTACCCTCTTTTAATGTCAATTATAGAAGGTTATTGATGAAGATGCAATGGTGAACATAAATGCCAAATTCTCTGTAACGGGTCGTCGCTCTTAATGCTTCAGAATATTCTTTATTAAATGTTACCATGCACAGAGCATTTAATACACATTTATGAATGTTATCCTTTCCGGTGACAAGCGGAATAGATGTGTATGGCCGAATATTAAATGCTACCAGGCACAGAGTATTTAATACACCTTTATGGACATTATCCTTTTCGGTAACAAGCGGAATAGATGTGTTTGGCCTTCGGCCATCCCCGTCTTGGATTCCACGTGTCTTTCCTTCAGGTGACCATGTGCCATATCATATTTTACCCTATACAATATTGTATTAGTCCATGACCCCCTTTGGCATGCATAACGCTATCCCTTACTTTCATAGGCACACTTTTAAAGTCTTAAAATCTTATAAAATTTTCAGGATCGCTATAAACACAACTTCTAAGCTCCGTGTTTCTATGGCTCCTGGAAATAGGTTGTAAATCTCAACAACGAGCTCAAAGTGATAGTTCGTGAATATATCATAAATCTCTTTAGTATTTTGTGCAATTTCATCGATGACGCTCCCTCAGGAGAGGAGAAATTTGGCCAGAAAATTTCTAGACCGGGTTTCCCCTTTAGCACTAAAGGGTTGGTGTTAATTGAGTTGAATTCAATATTTGAAGGATATGAGAATTAGCTAAAATGGGATAGAGTTACACCTTAAAATTGATATAAAACGAATGGCTTTGAATCATAAGTATTAAGAGAGCATGAATAGTAGTATGACATGTTACGGTTCTGCCGTCAAATTAGGACCTTATTTTTTTTAGTCAAGATTAATATATTTTTAGATGTGTTTTATGATTAAGACGGAATGGTATTAAAATCAGAATATGAAATAATTAAGATGTTTGTTTTCTTAACATCACACCATGTTAAGAGTATCTTTCGGCCAGTTTAGCCCTATAGCTGGTATCAAAGTCCAAATTCGACAGGACGAGTATTGTGATAGCAGAGTGATAACGCGGGGCACATTTTACTTCTTCTTACAAGCTCGGAGATGCACACAGATAACAAAAAGCTAGTAGCGAGCTTCGATTGTCATAAATACTCTGACGATATGGGAAGTGAATCTTGAAAATTGACTCGTACATCGTGGTATGTGCCACATGAACTTTAATTCGAGGGGGTTAAACCCGTAGATTGTGGTGATAGGACACGTGCAACTTAGTGGGAGGGGGATTATTAGGTGTGTGAACAAAATCAACATTGGTAACTGAAAAGATTGAGAGCCTACGTATAGACCTTTTGAAAAAAGAACGTATGTGCATAATTCGAAGCGGACAATATCACACCATGTTAATAGCCTGTTTGGCCTAGATTTTTTTGAGCCCAAAAGTACTTTTTTGGTCAAAACTACTTTTGGCCAAAACTTGAGGTGTTTGGCCAAGCTTTTAGAAGGAAAAAAGTGCTATTAAGGAGGAGCAGAAGCAGTTTTTAAGAAGCAGAAAAATATAGTTTCTCTCCAAAAGCACTTTTGAGAAAAATACACTTAGAAGCAATTTTCAAAAGCTTGCCCAAACATTAATTATTGCTCAAAAGTATTTTTCAAATTAATTATCCAAACACAAATCAATTCTCATTAAAAGTAAATTTTTGAAAAGCACTTCTCAAAATAAGCAGATCTTTAGAAGCTTGGCCAAACATGCTATAAGAGTATTTTGGGGTTAGTTCAACCCAACAAGTAGTAATTGGTGTTGGCTACTATCGATAGTTGTGGGTGCCAACTTGGGTTGATGTTGTTAGCTTATGGGTTGAAATTTTTGGATTTTTTTTTCTTATCGGTAAATCGGTTGTAATGACCCGACCAGTCGTTTTGAGTTCTAGCGCGTCATTCGGCGGTTTGAGGTCTCAAGTAGCGTCACTTAATATTTTATGACTTGTACGTGTGGTCGGAATTGAATTTTGGGAAGTTCGAAGTTGATTCGAAAAGAAAATTCTCAATTCGGAAGCTTTAAGTTGGAAGAGTTGATCAAGGTTTGACTTTTGAGTAAATGACCTCGGAATCGGAATTTGAATGTTCTAATAGGTTCATATGATGATTTCGGATTTGGGTGTATGTTCGGATTGAGTGTCGGGTGGTCCGGGAGCATTTCGGCGCTTATTATGGAAAGTTGGTATTGTAAAAGTTTAAGAATTTTCTAAGTTTGATTTGAAGTGGACTTTGGTGTTATGAATGTCCGTTTAGGGTTTCAAGCCTTGGGAAAAGGTTTACATCGAGATTTGTGGCTTATGCGTAAAGTTTGAATAATTCCAGAATGTTTAAGCATGATTCGGAAGCGTTTGGCGAAGTTTGAAAGTTTGAAAGTTTAAAGAAGGATTTTGATCGCCGATTCGTAGTTTGGATGTTCTTTGGTGTGATTTGAGGCATCGAGCAAGTTCGTGTCATATTTTGGGACTGGTCGGTATGATTAGACGGGGTACCGGTGGCCTCGGGTGTGATTCGAAGCGGCTTCAGATCATTTTCCTTATTTTGTAATTGCTGGTGATGGTGTCTAATTTTGTTCTTCGCGAACGTGAAGGGTCTCACGTGTTCGTGAAGAAGGATTTTTGGGATGCAGAGATTTGTTCATCGCGAAACAGGCAGAGAAGTGATGGCACGCTATAATCTCATATTTTAGTCGATTATTACATTCCAATTTACTGCACTTTAGTTGAGTTTGAGCTTTAATCGCTAGTGTTTTGCACTAATTGTGTGTTTTATGTCTTGTAAGAGTGATTCCGAGCTATGTAGATGTTATGGTATGAATTCAAGTGATTTGGAGCTTTGAATTCTAAGTAAAATCCCAAGGAAGGGATCGTGTTCCGGGATCAACGGATGATAGTTTAGAACGAACGAAGAATCGAGCAGGCATACTACGCACTGTCTAGTAAAATACACATAACTCTTCACTCAAAACTCTGTTTGGGCTCCACAATATATTGTTGGAAAGCTAATTCAAAGGGATACATGTTTTATGTTTTTTCAAATTCGCAACAGAACAGGGTGAAAAGTGAGAGGCAAGTTCACGGTCGCGCACTGACTGCGCATATGGGGCAGAATAGTGTCAAAAGTGCGCGGTTGCGCACGTCCTGTCCGGGAAAAGTGTCCTTTTTCGCGTAGGAGAAGGTGTATGTGTTTGGGCCCGACCCTTCTTGGTATATATACATGAAAAAATGATATTTTTGGGACTTTTTACATAATTTAGACCTGAGGAGGCTAAGGATAGGTTGGAGAAGGAAGAGCACGAGGAATCCATCATTCAATTCCAACTCAATACAAGGGTTTGGATGTTTTATGTTTCCCTTTAACTTAAACTTAATTGTGATGAATTTCTCCATATCCATGGATTAATTCTTCATTAGATATTGATGGATTTGGTATTTTGAGAATTGTTTGTGGATATTAACTCTAGTTTTATGTATTGAATCGTTTTGGGTATTTTTATTGTTGCATATATATTCACATGTTTATGTAATCGAAAGAGGCGTAACTTGTGATGTTGTTGCATTATTTTGTTAGTTGAATTCATTGATTCTTCCTAGTAATCAAAAGAGGCTAGTTGAATTATCGTTTAGACCTAGTTAGGAGGATAATCGAAAGAAGTTCTCCTAAATATTAACCCTCTACGAACTCTTGCATATCTTCACCAAGCTTAACTTAGTTCATATCGCGAGGTTGAGTCTTAATCGAGAGAGGAGTTTCTACTGAACGTTTGACTATAATTGAGTGAATTCGAGAGACACTTGAACCTTAGAAGTGAATCGACTAGAGTTAATTCACGAACAAGCATCTTACATCTATCCAATCAACCCCTATTTTCTCCCTTGATATCTTCTTGCTTACTCTTGTTGAAATTGTCATTACCTAATAGTTTAGACATTTAGTAAACTTTAGTTTTAATTCACACAAATATAAATTGTTGATCATCTTGAATAGCAATAAAGTTGTAAACTACGAAAACACTGTTTAACTCCAATCCCTGTGGATACGATATTTTCTATATTATATTCGACTAGCGAGCCTAAGTTTATATGCCGGTTTTGCACTCGTCAAGAAGAGGCTAAGGTAACCTACACGAACACAATTGTTAGTTGCGAACATGAAGAAGGATGGGGATCTGGGGCCTGGCAGGCGTTAAGCTTTCACGAACACGGGCATGTGGCCCGCGAATGCGAAGGGCGGAGGTCAAAAGGATTCGCGAACGCGACATGGAGTTTGGGAATGCGTAAGTAATTTTTGGGCAGTCGTATTTTGGCCTTCATGATCGCGAAGATGCTCATGCGATTGCATAGAGGAAAGGTCTGGGCGGTGAGATTTTATTTCAGGACTTAGCCCATTTTTCTCGTATTTTCATTTGGTTGGGCGATTTTTCGGAGCTCTTGGAGGGGAGAATTTCATCATCTATTATGATGTAAGTTATTCCCACTTGTAGTAATATAAATACATGAGTTACATATGGATTTAAACATGAAATGGTATAGAAATTGTGGGATTTGGAAGAAAGCCTAGAATTTGGTATTTTTGAATTTTGACCACGAAATTGGACATGGGATTAGGAATAAATTATATATTTCAGTTTGTGGAGTTATGGGTAAATTTTATCTTCCAAAATTTTCGAAATCCGGGCACGTGGGCCTGATGGTTGACTTTGTTGACTTTTTGGACGGAGTTGGAAGTTGTTATAAATTAATTAATTATGAGTGTTCGAGTATATTTTTATTGGTTTGCATGTTGTTTTACTAGTTTCAGATCGTTTCTCTTTCGATTGAGGAGTTAGAGAGGCATTGGAGCCGGTTATTGGAACTCCAGAGCAAGGTAAGTCTCATGTCTAACCCTGTGAGGCGGAAACTAACCCGTAGCTGATGTATTTGATATGTGCTACTTGTTGTTGGGGCTACGTATGCATAAAGTGATGAGAGTCCATACATATCTAGATCCAGGTTATGTCTGGGTAGACGTAGGCCTTTATTATGCTATTACTTGCACTAGTTGACCTCAATTTGCTAGTTTAAATTGCTTGAATTAATAAGTGAAAAATTAGTTAAAGATTTTGCTAAATCGAGATTCATTATCTAGAGATTTGGCGGATTGTTAATCATTGATGAGAATTTATATTCTTTTATGGGCTTGACTTGAAGTTGCAAATACAAAATTTGCTAATTGAAGAGTTTCTCTATTCCTGTGGATCGGGCTGAACGCCTCGGCGATATTGATATATATTATGGAATGCATCCATGCATCCGGCCGTACGACCTCGGCAGTGTATGTACACGACTAAATGGATCGGGTCGAACGACCTCGGCATAATTCATGCTAAAATCGCTAAGAGTTTGAATACCCACGATACTACCCTCTTAATCAAACTTAGGAATTATGTAATATACTCTTATGACCAGAGATCGAATATTGAATTGATGGTTCCTACTTGTTGATATAGCATGTGGCCTTTGGGGAATTTTAACTGATATATTTGTTAAAGGATTTTGTCATCTACCATTCCTTATTCTACTGATCCTGTTGCATTTCACGCTTACTGATGATCCCTGCATTTTATTTATTGGACTACTAGTAAGTGTAGATGTCGACCCCTCGTCACTACTTCTCCGTGGTTTGGATAGATACTTATTGGGTACGCGTTGATTTATGTACTCATGCTACACTTCTGCACTAAATGTGCAGGATCTGACAGGTTCATTTAATGGTCATCTTGGCTCGTAGGCGCAGCTACTGAGGAGACTTTATGGTGAGATGCATTTCCTGCTACTTGTCGCAACCCATGGAGTCTCCATCTTATTTCTTTACTTTATTTTGTCTATTGTATATTCTAAACAGATGTATTATTATTATGGCATTCTTTAGTAGACGCTCATGCACTTGTGACATCGGATTTTGGGATACTCTAGTGGTTGTTTATGGTTCGACTTGACATTGTCATCTTTTATTTTACATCTTACTAATATTTTTTATGTTCATGATTTTTAAATGCATTGAATTCCTTACTTAATAAAACTTATGTTTTCAAAATAGTTGAATTAATAGTTCACCGTTGGCTTGCCTAATGGCGACGTTGGGCGCCATCAAGGACCTATAGTGGGAATTAGGTTGTGACAGCTTGGTATCAGATCTCTATGTTCACTTGGGTAATCATGAGTCATGAAAGAGTCTAGTAGAGTCTGGCGAATCGGTATGGAGACGTTTGTACTTATCTTCGAAAGGTTACAGGGCTGTTAGGAACGCTTCCCTTCTTGATTCCTCATCGTGCGGTTTGGTTCCATTGAAGTTTATGCCTTCATTTCCTTCCTACTCATTCTTATACAATGTTGATCACTCACTATCAATTGGGAAAGTTATAGTGGTATTGCAGATGTGGTGCAAGATGTTTTTCCCTGCATATTCGAGCGGGTTATTATCATCGTCTTATGGAAGGATGCTCTGTCGTTTCAGCCGAGTGCTAGTGTTTCCTATAGTTTTGAGGTTATGCACAATGTATTATGATGTTCATACGTTGTTATCGACCAGCATCATTGTGAATGGTAAAGTGCTTATTTATGTGGCGCAGCAGTGAATGACTCGAAAAAAGGATTACTCGTTCATAATTTAGAAGTTCGGCGTTTAAGTCCGGCAGAGGAAAGACAATTGGACTATGGATGTTTAGGCCTTGGTTGACGGAGTAGTGAGACTTGATATTTTCGAACGTGGTGGAATTCTTATTACGGTGTGGTGTCGTCGTCCTTTTTGGAATGCATCAAGGCTTATTGGTGTTATGATCTCCTTTGAATTGCCTTCGAGACAGGATATTGTGGGATGGTGCCTAAGAAGCGGTTATCAGAAATGGTGATGTATGGTGGCTTCAGATTCGAACCAGTATTTTTAGTGTTTATGTCTCGAGAGAGATGATATTTGAGGAGACTTATAATTGGTAGTAATTTATTAGTTCGGATGCTACAAAGATGGATTATGATTGGAGGCAGTATTTGGGCAGCAAAGGATGGGAAAGGACATGGTGGGAGGTGTATCGCGGAGGTTGAACTGCTAGAGGTCAAATAGTTCGCTTCGGAAGATGTCTAACTCAGAGTGGCAATGTTGGCGTATCATATGGATTTTTTGGTTGGACAGCCACATGCTCCAGAAAGCTTGGCGCCATTATGGGCACGATGAACAAGAGACTAAGTCTATGTATTTTGTTTGAGATGGTGGCTTTGTGCTTCAAAATGTTTGAATATGACGGAAGGAGTTGCTTGGGATGTAACATGACTTCGAGTTTTTGGGCATATAGTTGAACGTTCAGTTGATGCTAATGGGGAATGAACGGGCTCATACAGCTGGTGGCCGAGCATGGGCTCAAGAGGGTTACTGATTTTGTGGTAGTTGTAACCAGGGCAACGCTATTGGAACATGTCGATATAGAATTACATAGGTGGCAATGTCCTATGCGCAGGCTAGCGGTTGCATGATTGTTGATGAAGTTCCTATGAAGAGTTCTACTTTCCACCTACGGGAGGCATGTGTTGTGATGTGAGATGAGGTTGCTTGAATGAGATGGTGTAGTGGTCAGGAGGTCGAGTGTGTGTTTGGAGATGATAATTTGAGTTACTTTATGCAAGTTTAACAAGAGATTGCAGGAATTTGGCGGAGCGACGGTGCAAAATCATGGTAATCGAGGAGGAGGAGGAGGAGTCATTGTGAATTATGGATTTATGTAATTGTGGTTTGAAGCTAAGTGGGGGATCCCACTGTTTACGATTCTGTCACGGGTTGTATCCTTGGAAATATCGGGTTATCAGTATATTGGTAGATTAGTTATGACTAAGGAAAGAAAACATCAAGGGTAATTCGGGAAAAGGACTTGATGATTGTGTGCTACATTTCGCCTTATCTATTCATGTGCAGATTTTTGGATGACTCAGAGTTTATGCTTCTTATGGATGTGGTGTACACGGAAAAGAATTCTTCTGATTGTTTCTTTGGAAGTATTAATGTGGTAGCATAGCACCAGGGTTTGGTTATACATTCGGGACAGGGTGGGTGACTATCAACAATGGTCCTATTGGGTTCAAAAATTAAAGTGCAGTGTCTAGGGAGACGGGGTTTTGCAGTAGAGTGTGAAGAATACTTGAAGAATTTCGATGTTATCTTTGGGTCTGCGATATAGTATTAGAGGATAGAAGGAAACAACTTCAGATTTGTAGATGATCCTTCAGAACGGGTGTATCAGTTAGAGATACTACTGGGTGCATGGGGAGTGTATGACATGTCTTATGGTTATCGAGACGATTGGTCTCGTGATTTGGGTCACTCAAAATGAATGTTGCTTGAGGTCCGTTATATGTTTGAATGGATATATTATTTCAAGGGCAAGTCAAGAGTAAATTGGGAGAAGTTGAGTCAATAAGTTATGGCTTGAATCAGCATGGTTGAGGAAATGATCGGCTATTTCAGTGTGTTAAGCTATGCAGGTGATTCGTGGTTGTACGTGTGGGCTTGACAACACTGAAATACAATTGATTTAGAGGTATTTGATTCTGATGGTATTGTTATGTGTAAATACATCCCGGGAGAGTTATGGCGGTTTAGACTTCGACTTGAGGGTTGCATTTTCTGCGGTTATGGGAATTCGATTACATGTTGATATTGTTCTCCTAAAATGAGTTGGGTGAAAAGGGTTCTCGCCGATGAAGTGTTTACTCCACTAGTGGTTCAGGGGTTATGGTAAAATCCTTGTACTCTCGTGTAAATGCATTATAAGTATAGTGGGCGGTATGGAAACTAGAAGTTGAGGATCAAGGTTACGGTTCGATTTTAGTAAAAATGTCACGAGCTTAGAGGAGCGGTGGGAAGGATTCAGATGCTCAGAGTAAGCTGGCATTATTTTTATGTCACCTAAGGACTGCGGAAGAGGCATTGTGCATTGGTTTGTGGATTCTTAATTGGAATTACAAAAATAGCATGGTCGATGACCATTGATGTTCAGATTTTGCTACCTAGTGTAGATGGTTATGGGAGTATATCCCACGGGAAGGTCGTGTAAGTGTGAAGTATTAGTCATTCGATTTTCAGAGACTAAAATCGGGTATGAAGATTCTGATATTGTCACTGATTGGAGAGTTTATGTCTGAGGGACGCTCTATTCCTTTGGTGTGTTCCGGATTCGACGGATGCTCGTATGTGTCATGGAAAAGTCATTGCGGATCTTTGCATATTATTGACCTATTTTGGAATGATCGTAATTATCTTTGAGGCGTGGGTAGGCCTTATGTGGATGTGTATTTTATATCAGATCAGATATGCTTATTCAGCATATCAGTGCTTGCGGATGAGTCTACGGGCGTGGTGGATGATATTCATGCCTTAGTGTATTTTGGTGCTACTCTTTTATGCCACGTGGGTTGCGAGATGGATTGGTTATTCACCCATGTGTTGTGGTCTGGTGTAGCTTGTGGTGTTATATGAGTGAGATGGTTCTCGAGATGTAGGTCATTTATTGCACCTTAGTCGTGCTCGAGTTTTGTAGCGCATGGCGCTATCCATCTCCTCAGGGTTGTGTCTATGCACTTGGCGTGCTAGTGGTCCATATTCGGGCATTTCATGGGTAGGAGCAGTTTGGCTCGGTAGATACTTTCTTATTGATGGTTATGTATAGATTGGGTGGCACGCCGCCACGTGTATCATGTTTGGATCGGGTTGCACGCTGCTATGGTGTCATGTGTGGATCGGGTTGCACGCTGCAACAATGAGGTGTTGAGTACGGATTCTTATACTTATTTTTTGTGTTTTCTCGTCTCTAAGATAGCTTCATAGCATTTGTGCAGTTATTCGCTATGCGGGCTAGTTAGTTCCTTGCCAGAGTTTATTCTTCCTTATGGGTCATATTCGAATTGTAGCTTGTTGGCGCATTGATGGCGTCATATGAGATTTTAGACGGTGTTTGAGGTGGCTTATAGCCCGAGCAGCTTGCACTAGGTTAGACGAGATGTTTAGACCTGAGATCAATGCGATCGAATTTATGTAAGGTGTATTAAAGAGAAAATGTCACTATTCAGTTCAAAATGAGGTAACGGTTCTTGTCAAGCGAAGAGATTCCATGGTTTAATGACTTGGCAGGTGGTTATGAGCTTATACGGGTCGCTTTCATTGTTGCAGTATCGCGAGGGCTGGATCAAGGCTTATGCGCGTTATGAGGTATACTACGGGCATCAGGTTAGTGAATTAACAGCTTCTACGGTTGGGGGATGTTATTATGGGCATACGAAATATGCGGGTACATTGTGTGGTTTCTGCATGGGTGTATGATCATATTTGGTACCGTGGGTTGAGATTGATACAGTGTTCGTATATTAGAATCAGGTCTCGAGGAGAATTTCGGATATTGGAATGTGGTTCTACGGATTGTTGGCTAAGGTAAAAAAAAAGGAAAGATCTTCAGTTCTAGCTCGAGCTAATATGCTCACGTGGGTTGTGGCGATGTAGGTGCACGAGTTCTTAAACATTGATTTTGGGAAACTCCACAATGGTGCTTGGCACGTTCGAGGACGAACATATGTTTAAGTGGGGGAGAATGTAACGACCCGATCGGTCGTTTCGAGCTCTAGCGTGTCGTCCGGCGGTTTGAGTCCTTGAGTAGCTTCAGTTCATGTTTTAAGACTTGTATGTGTGGTCGGAATTGAATTTTGGGAAGTTTAGAGTTGATTCATATGGAAAATTCTCAATTCGGAAGCTTTAAGTTGGAAGATTTGACCAAGGTTTGACTTTTGAGTAAACGACCTCGGAATCAGGATTTGAAAGTTCTAGTAGGTTAGTATGATGATTTCGTACTTGGGAGTATGTTCGGGTTGAGTGTCCCGTAGTCCCGGAGCATTTCGGCGCTTATTATGGAAAGTTGGTAATTTGAAAGTTTAAGAATTTCCTAAGTTTGATTGGAAGTGGACTTTGGTGTTATCAATGTCCGTTTGGGGTTCCGAGCCTTGAAAAAGGTTCGTATCGAGAATTTTGGCTTATGCGTAAAGTTTGGCGCCATTCCGGAATGTTTAAGTATGATTCGGATGCATTCGGCGAAGTTTGAAAGTTGAAAGTTGAAATAAGGATCTTGATCATTGATTCGTAGTTTAGATGTTGTTTGGTGTGATTTGAGGCCTCGAGCAAGTTCATGTCATATTTTGCGACTGATTGGTATGATTGAACAAGGGGGTCCCGGGGGCCTCAGGTGTGATTCCGGGTGGTTTCGGATCATTTTCCTTGTTTTGCAGCTGGTGGTGCTGGTTTTTGATTTTGTTATTCGCGAACGCGAAGCGTCTCACGCGTTCGCGAAGAAGGATTTTTGGGTTGCTGGGATTTGGTCATCGCGAAGATGACATAGGGGTCGGGAACGACAAGAAGAGGCTAAGGTAACCTACGCGAACACGACTGGGATTCGCTAACGCGACTGGAAGTCCCGAACGTGAATAATGATGGGGAACTAGGGCCTGGCAGGCGCTAAGCCTGCACGAACACGGCACGTGGCCCGCAAACACAAAGGGCGGGGTCAGAAGGCTTTGTGAACACGACATGGAGGTCGCGAACGTGTAGAGTAATTTTTGGGCAGTAGTATTTTGGCCTTCCCAATCGCGAGGATGCTCCAGGATCGCGTAAGGAAAGGCCTAGGCAGCGAGCTTTTATTTTGGGACTTAGCCCATGTCTCTCACACTTTCTTTTGGTTGGGCGACTTTTGGAGCTCTTGCATGGGAGGATTTCATCATCTATTATGAGGTAATTTATTTCAACTTGTTGTAAGATAAATACATGAGTTACATATGGATTTAAACATGAAATTTTGTAGAAATGGTGTGATTTGGAAGAAAACCTAGAATTTGGTATTTTTGGATATTGATCACGAAATTGGACATGGGATTAGGAATAAATTGTATATTTGAGTTCGTGGCTTTATGGGTAAAGTTTATCTTCCCAAATTTTCAGAATTCAAGCACGTGGGCCCGAGGGTTGACTTTGTTGACTTATCGGATGGAGTTGGAAATTGTTATAAATTAATTAATTATGAGTGTTCGAGTATATTTTTATCGGTTTGCATGTTGTTTGACTAGTTTCGGATCATTTGGCTTTGGATTGAGGATTTAGAGAGGCATTGGAGTCGGTTATTGGAACTTCATAGCAAGGTAAGTCTTCTATCTAACCCTATGAGGGGGAAACTACTCCCTAGGTGATGTATTTGATATGTGCTACTTGTTGTGGGGTCTACGTATGCACAAGGTAACGAGAGTCCGTACATAGCTAGATTCAGGTTATGCCCGAGTAGGCGTAGGCCTTTATTATGCTATTACTTGCACTATTTGACCTCAATTTGCTACTTTAAATTGCTTGAATTAATAAGTAAGAATTTGGTTAAAGATTTTGTTAAATCGAGCTTCATTATCTAGAGATTTAGCAGACTGTTTATCGATGATGAGATAACATATGGCCTTTGGGGGCATTTTAACTGATATTATTTGTTAAAGGATTTCGTATCTACCATTCCTTATTCTACTGATCATGTTGCATTTCATGCCTACTTATGATCCTTGCATTTTATTTATTGGACCACTAGTAAGTGTCAATGTCGACCCTTCGTCACTACTTCTCCGGGGTTAGGCTAGATACTTACTGAGTACGCGTTGATTTACGTACTCATGCTACACTTCTGCACTAAATGCACATGATCTGACATGTTCATTTGATGGTTATCTTGGCTCGTAGGCGCAGCTACTGAGGAGAATTTATGGTGAGCTACATTTCCTGCTACGTGTCGTAGCCCACAGAGTCTCCGTCTTCTTTTGTTTACTTTATCATGTCAATTGTATATTCCAGACAGATGTTGTATTATTATTATGGTATTCTTTAGTAGACGCTCATGCACTTGTGACACTGGTTTTCGAATACTCCGGTGGTTGTTTATGGTTAGGCTTGATATTATCATCTTTTATTTTGTATTCATGATTTTTAAATGCATTGAATTCCTTACTTAATAAAACTTATGATTTCAAAAAAAAAAAAAAAATGAATAGTTGAATTGATAGTTCACCGTTGGCTTACCTAACAGCAACGTTGGGCCCCATCACGACCTATATAGGGAATTGGTGATACCAAACAAACGATAAGGATTGATAACCAACTAACCGATACTCGATAACCGACATCTTATCAGTTCGGTTATCAGTTTAGCATATATATAAACGGATAATCGATTTTCCGAACTGACTGATGCCCACCCCTACATAAGACCTAAGGATATTTCTTTGACGAATGATCGTGTCTTAGAACCGCGAGCAAGGATACTAATGACAAGGAAGGCTTTTTTGTTATGATTGTTTCTAGGGAGCTGGGCAGAAAGAACAGAGCCTTCTAGCTAAAGGTAGCTTGTCTCGCCCAGGAGGTGAGAAGAGTTCAGAACAAAGTGGCGAACGAGTGCGTAAAGTGGGAATCTATTCAATGGTTATTGTTTTAATCAAATAAATATAACATTTTTAATTAAAGTTTTTGAGAATAAATATTTAAAACTATTTCACTATTTAAATAATCATATCTATAATAAACCTCAATACTTCTTTTCTCATAATTTGATACTCAAAAGTACTTTTTGAAAAAAATTGATCAAACACAATCTGTTTATCAACTACTTGAGAAAGGACTTATCAAACGAATTAGCCAAATACAAATTGCTTCTCCTCAAAGGTACTTCTCTAAAAAGTTACGAAATAAGCACTTTTTGTTAGCTTGGCCAAAACAGGCTCATGGTTAAAAAATTACACTTCCCATTAAATATTGTCATATAAAATCTAACAATAAGGTATTTTAACATTTTCAACAAATAAGTTTATTTACATTTTCTTTAAAAGTTTTCTGAGATGCAAGTGTTTACCCTAAAAACATATAACAACTGAATATAAGTGGTTTTAAGAATATGTGATTTAACTTGGCACAAACTGAGAAAATATTTAAATTGATATTAGAAATTGACTGTAAATAAAAATAAAGCAAACCGAATGAGATATTCTTTGGCCCTCGAACTAGGTCGCCCTCGAACCAAACGAGTATGTTACTGGAAAAGATGAAATGAGCAACAGA
This sequence comes from Nicotiana knightiana, assembly GCA_005239525.1. Classification (NCBI taxonomy): domain Eukaryota; kingdom Viridiplantae; phylum Streptophyta; class Magnoliopsida; order Solanales; family Solanaceae; genus Nicotiana; species Nicotiana knightiana. The sequence goes on from ML397956.1 coordinate 36,725, forward strand.
GTATTGAAAGCTTAAGAGAAAAAATGTATTATATTGCTTTGTATTGCGTGAATGTGATGTCTTTACAAATGATTAAACCCTCCTTTATATAGTAGCGGAGTTCTACTTATGGTACAATTCTAAATACAGTAAGAAATTTATGATAATTAACAGGGCTCTTCTTGATACATGCCGAGATTTTCGCTGTGATCCTCGCCCGATCACGGATATCTTGTCTTTCCGTTATTTGGCTCGGCAGGCTTTCCTCGATCTTTATCCCGCTTGGTCTCGATCTTGACTTATCTCGATCTCGATTGGTCCCTGAGTCACGAGCTTGGAAATCTAACTTCATGTCATGGTCCGGTATGACATGGGGTCGAACCTTGGCCTGCCACACCCCGGTTTCGATCAATCATACGAAAAGAACAAGCCCGATATTGACGATAGTCCCCTCATTTCTCAAAAATAAGATGATGAGAAACGACATCAATTCCCGAGCTCTATCTTTTTAAGTGATGACGTCAGTGACGAGCTCGATCGTGATGCACGCGATGAAATGTCCCATCGGTCCAGTTATCAAGGCATTAAATGCCTGTCAGGCGCTAGTCGGCCACTACTGGTTCTAAATCGTCACCTTCAACCTATAAAAACCTCAACCTTCTTTCATTCAAACTTTTACAACCAACGCCTCTCCTACTCTTGCTTTCAAAGAATCCTTACTTCTTAATTCTCATATCTAAATTTCTTGAACCTTAATCAATTTCCTTGCTTTCTGATTTGCTTTTCACAAATGGCCAAAACTTCCAAAACTGTGCCACAAAAAGAGGCTCCTTCTTCATCGCGTCCTGACGGTGATGCGGTTGCGGCAGATCCCCACCCTGAGGAATTCATTACGGCGGGGTGCCCGACTGTCGTCGACTTCAAGATAGAGAAGACCCCCTCGGTGCAGGGCCGGTGCGAGCCGATGTCGAGATATAAATGCACCATCACTGAGGGCCTCATCGATAAGGTCAAAGAAGAATGCAGTTGGAAGAATAAAGACCTGGTCGTTCCTTCTCCAGAGGAATCGATCATGACATATGTATAGGGGTATCTAAGTGTTTACACTTACCCCTTGGATCCCGTAATAGTAGCCTTCTGCAAAGGTACGACGTCACCCTAGGCCAGAACCATCTGTCGTTCTGGAGAATCGTCGTCCTTCTCCGTTTCTTCACGAGAAAAATCGAGGGATTCTCCTTTACCCTCAACCATCTCATGCGCCTCTACTTTATCGAGGACTGATTAAGCTCACCCGTCGGGCCAGCAGAGCCCCATTTTCTAGTATCGACGAGATGCGTGATCGAGGCTAGATGGGTAGGTTTTTTTGAATAAGGACATCAAACATGATACCTGCGGAAGACATGTCGTTCCCAGAGAGGTGGAACATGAATTGTAATTGACTTTACCTTGAATGTTTACTTTGCCTTTTTCACTTCCTTCCACGTTTGATTGTTCCTATTTTGGTGTTGCAGCTGTGGCCCAAATGCCGTTTTCGGAGTTGAAATGATGGGTCGAAAGCTTGGTATCTCAAAGGCCCTACTCCAAACGTGCTTGGATGGAGCTATCAAAGGGTCGATGGGAGGCTCGTAACCACGGTAAATTTCTGCTTTCTAACTGTTTGTTGTTTCAGTCTTTTCTCAACTAAACTATTTCCCTTGCTTTTGAAGGTCTAGGGAAGGATGTTATGATGAAACCTCCTTCCAGTGATGAAGACATCCTTCCTCAACCATCAGCTCCAAAGCCGGCCAAGGAGAAAATGAGGAAAAGGTCCCCAAATCCCCTGGGCTCAAAAATGAAAAGACCGGCGATGAGGCCTCATAAGCCCAAAGGAAACATCATTCCCCTATATTTGTACTCAGTCTGTCGGTTAATGGATGAGTCCGAAGAAAAAGAAAAAGAGGAAGAAGAAACCGGGTTGGTGGCTCATCCGCGGCCTATGGTTTCGGTACAGAGGTCCTTCGAACTGGAGGCAGTTGACAAGGGAGATTCGGCCGAGGTCCCTGAGTCAGGAAGAACAGAGGTCACCCCGTCCCTAGAAAAGACGGTGGAGGGAGAGTCTCAAGGCAAGGCTCCCCAAACAACGGAAGAGGTCCCTAGGGTGGAGCTCGGGGTGGTCAACATTTTGGACTCCCCCCAGATTTCAGACACCATGATTCGAGAGGCCAACATGCTGGAGGGTCAACAGATTGATCTCCATAGTTTCTTCGACGGGCTCGAAGCTTCTACTTCTGAGGATATCCCTAGATTTGGTGACTTATCGGTGCCGAAGAAAATACCGTCACGGGGGACCATTGGATCTTCATCGAACTCGAGGCTAGTAGACCAATTCCCAGATCCGAGTGTTAACCCAAATCACAAACGGCATCTAGTACTAACCGTCCCGGAGGATGCTCGAGTCCCCCCCCCCCTATCGGGATTACCAGCTATATGAGAGGCTTGGTGACCGAAGAGGACCAAGCAGTGATGAACGTTGTGGGGGCCTCCTACTTGTTTAACGAGGCCCAACACGCTCTAAATCGGGTAATCTTTGAGCATTTATTCCTTACTTTCTTTATACTTGGAATTGCAGATTACTCTTAACACTATTTCCCTTACTTGTAGGCTTCGATGTTGCACCACGAAACCTTTGTCAGAGTTCAAGAGGAGCACAAGGCCGAAGTTCGGAACCTTACTGAGAAAAGCGATACTTATAGGCTCCTCAGTGAAAGACTCCAGGCCGATTTGGTTGCAGCTCGGGATGACCACACTGACATGGCCGAACAAGTATTCCGAATGCTTCATGATAGTGAAGCTGAGTTAGAGATAACAACTAATAACCCAATTATACAGATCCGACAGAGGCTTGAGCAGATCGATCAGCTAAGCAAGCAGGTGGATGATGTACGGGTCGAGGCTGAGGCTTTCAAGGGAAGCGTGGATATCTTGGTCGTGAAGAAAGAGACTATCCAAGCACAGTTGGATTCAGCCATGACTCAGCTTCGAGCTGCGAAAGACAAACTCGGTGCAGACCCAGAAGATCAAATAGCTTCAGTCTCAACTGGATTCAGCCGCCAACAAGCTCGAGGAGGCTAATAGCCTATTTGGCCAAGCTGGAGAAATCAGCTTATTTTGAGAAGTACTTTTTTAGAGGTGCTTTTGAAAAAAGTACTTTTGGAGAGAAGTAGCTTGTGTTTGGCTAATCACTCTGAAAAGCACTTTTGAGAAATATTTTGTGTTTGGACAAGCTTTTCAAAAAGTTCTTTTAAGTATCAAATTATGAATAAGGACATCAATAGCTTTACTTAATAGTTAATATTATAAGTAAATAAATAATCTTAAAAATTTGCTATTAGAGGAAATAATTAAATCTTTTTATTTTATTTAAGTAAAATATGAAAATAAAATTTAAAAGTACTTAATTATCTTAATAGAAGTTAACTATATTAAAAAATTATTCAACAAATATAAAATCATTTACCCCTAAAGTCAATATACATTAGAAAGATATCCTAAAAATAATAAGAAATATTTATAAATTAATATCCTAAGTCTTAGGTTTAACGGTTATTTTGGTATATACTATATTTTGTTAAGGGTATATTTGGTAAGAATAAAAGTCAAAACTGCTTCTGCTTCTGCTTTTGGGAAGAAGCTATTTTTTTCTGCTTCTCAGAAACTGCTTCTGCTTCTTCCCAAAAGCACATTTTTCCCCAAAAAGCTTGGCCAAACACCTCAAGTTAGGGGGGAAAGTGCTTTTGAGAAAAAAGCACTTTTGGCCTCTTGAGAAGCTTGGCCAAACAGGCTATAAGTCTGAGGTGGCCGAGGACGGCGTTAAGGCTGATGAAAAGGTGGCCCAATTCAAAAGTCGACATCGAGGCCATACAAACCAAAGCTAGGAGCATGATAGATCATGCAAAGTGGCGATATAGAAGGGAAGCCGTCGAGGATGCTCAAGCCCGAGACTTCAACATTGGTCGAGATCGATAATGCCCGAGTAGAAGAAAATCGGGCTCGGAAGCTGGCCTTCCTTGAGGATGACTCTGATAGCCTCAGTGAGTTTGAAGACGAAGAAAATCTTGAGCACGGAGATGTTGCGTCCAATGGAGACCAAGCCTCTTAGGACTTAGTATATTTTTGTTCTTTTATTTTTGTATTTTTTTCTGGGGCCATTTTGGTCCGTTGTAAAAGTTTTGTACTTGGCCGATTTGGCCCTTGTAAGGAAGACTTATTTTGTAATTTTTGTAATCAAAAATGCCTTAGCATGAGATAATAGGGAATTGTTCGAGATTCCGAACAACCTTTGCATTAGAGTTTTTGGGACTCGATATTATCAGAGACTTTTATGATTTTGCCGGGGGTAGCCTTTTTAAAACCGGTTATGAAAGAATTCGAAGGCCTCTTTTTTTACCAAATTCGGAAGTCTCCGAGCCGTGTTAATTCGGCCGTATCCTTTTAGTACGGGATCTACCCATTTGGCTCGTTTCCCGTTATGTTCGGGCTTGCGCGAGATAATAGTCCCCGAGTGGGGTGGCCGTGGTCTTTAGAGATTGGGGAACTGCCTATTAGGTCTTTTAATCCCAAGGTCCGATAACTCGGGTTGTTTGAGCTTAACGATAGTCCTCGAGTGAGTATGGACGTGGCCTTCAAAATTCGAGGGTTGCCTAAAAGGTCTTATGCCCTCGATACTCAATAGTTCGATCTGTTCGAATTTATTTTTTTGGACAGCAGTCCCCGAGTGTGGGGGTGATTATCCGAGCATTGGTTATGATTGACCCTTGAGATTGTTTCCATAATAGATCGAAAGTACGGAATTTTAAAGTAGAAAAACTTTTTCTAAGACATGAGATAATGTCAAGGAAAAATACTTCTCTTTATTCTTGTGAAAAATGATTACACATGCGTGCATGTTTTGTTCTAGGGCTCGAGCAACCTATGTGGGCACAGTTTGTTTGACCGTTTAGCCCTTACAAATTTCACCTATCAATACCTCGCTATTATGAAATAATTTCCTCGCAAAAAAGTTGACATTCAAGGGCAATGCCCCCCAGTATTAGAGGTTAATTGCAAAGGAGCCTCGGATACTGTTGAATTGTTCTTCGATGTCGATTCATAATCGGGCTTGCTTCTAAGTTAGTATGATTCATTGTTGCCTCATTAAAAACCTTGCCGAAAAACCTATTTGGGATAAAACCGGTCTAAGGGGAAAAGAGTGAAACACGTGCTTTCAGACCTAAAGACTTTGTTTCATCTGCTGAAAAATCCATCGTTAATTCTTGTTGATCACCTGCACGAGTTAGTCTAAAACAAAAATGAAAATGGAAGGGGGGTCGTACCTTAGCAGTAGTATTATTTCAGGTGTGATATGTTCCAATTGCTCGGTAGTTGTTCCACATTCATCGTTCCGAGATTGTAGGATCATTTTCTGGTGACTTCGAGAATCTGGTATGGTCCTTCCTAGTTCGGACTCAGTTTTCCTTCATTCAGATTTCGGGTGTTGAGGGTGCCTTTCCTTAGCACCAAGTCCGCGATGTTAAAATGTCGATGATTGGCTCTTCGATTGTAGTATCTTTCGATCCGCTAATTTTGGGCGGCCAATCAGACGAGTGAGGCTTCGCATTTTTCATCCAACAATTCTAGGCTCGTATTCAGGGCCTCGTTATTTGACTCTTCCGTTGCATATCGGAACCTGATGCTAGGTTCTCCGACCTCGACCAGAATTAGAGCTTCAGTGCCATAAACTAATGATAATGGGGAAGCTCTGGTACTGGATTTCAATGTTGTGCGGTATGCCCATAGAACCTCGGGTAGTATTTCCCTTCATTTCCCTTTGGCATCGGTCAGTCTCTTCTTAAGATTTTGGATGATGGTTTTGTTGGTTGATCTGGCTTGACCGCTCCCACTGGGATGATAAGGTGTTGATAGGATCATTTTGATCTTGTGATCCTCGAGAAATTTAGTCACTTTGCTGCCGATGAACTGCTTTACATTATCACACACAATCTCGGAGGGCATCTCGAATTGACATATGATGTGGTCCCAAATAAAGTCTATGACCTCTTTTATCTCTGAATTTCTCGAAAGCATGTTCTTCAACCCACTTAGAGAAGTAATTAGTCATAAATAAAATAAACTGGACTTTACCTGGGGCCAATAGAAGAGGGCCGACGATGTCCATTCCCTATTTCATGAACGGCCATGGGGATAAGATCGAATGGAGCAATTCCTCGGGTTGATGAATCATTAGCGCATGCCTATGGCATTTGTCGCATTTTCAAACAAACTCCTTTGCATATTTCTCCATGTCAATCTAGTAGTACCCGACTTTGATCACTTTGTGGACCAATGATTCGGCACCAGAATCATTTCCGCAAGTTCCCTCATGGATTTCCCTTAGGATGTATTCGATATCTCCCGGTCCCAGACATATCGCTAAGGGACCATCGAACATCCTTCTGAACAATGTTTTGTCTTTGGAAAAGGTGAATTATGCTGCCTTCGTGCGTAGAGCTCTCGACTCTTTTGGATCTGATGGGAGCTTCCCGTTCTTCAAATACTCTACGTATTTTTTTCTCCAATCCCAGGTCAAACTTGTGGAGTTTATCTCGGCATGACCTTTTTCGATCACCGATCTCATGAGTTGTACGACAGACCCCGAATTGAGTTCGTCGTCTTCGACCGATGACCCTAAATTTGCGAGGGCATCGACCTCACTGTTCTGATCTTGAGGTACATGTTGCAAGGTCCATTCTTTGAATCAATGTAGAGTTACTTTTAGCTTATCCAAGTATCTCTGCATTAGGTCTTCTCGGACTTCAAAGTTCCTGTTAACTTGATTTACCATGAAGAGGGAATCACACTTGACCTCGATGACCTCCGCTCCCAAGCCTTTAGCTAATTCGAGACCTGAAATCATGGCCTCATATTCGGCCTCATTTGTTAGTCAAATTTGTAGTCCCGATAGATTGTCTAACTACATTACCTGTGGGTGGTTTTAGTACGATGCCTAGTCCGGACCCTTTTGTGTTCGAAGCACCGTTTATAAAGAGGGTCCAGACTCCCGAGGATGTACCCGATTTTACTAACAATTCTTTTCAACCTCTGTTACGAGGGCCTACGTGAAGTCAGCCACGAAGTTTGTCAAGATTTGAGACTTGATGGTTGTCAGGGTCGATATTCAATATCGTACCCGTTCATTCCTAGAGGTGCTTATTAAAGAGAGCGCCAATTTTTCTAGGTGTGGATATCTGGTTTCAACCTCACCTAATGTCCGACTAAAATAATAGATTGGGAATTATGTACCTCGTTCTTCTCGGACCAAGACTCCACTTACCGCTATCTCCGATACTGCTAAATACAGGTAAAGCTGCTCGTCCATTTTTGGCGTGTGAAGCAGCGGTGGGCTCAATAAGTACCGTTTTAGCTCTTCCAGGGCCTATTGGCATTCTAGAGTCCATGTGCAGTTATTCTTCTTCTTCAGTAACGAGAAGAATCGGTGACTCTTATCTGAGGATCTCGAGATGAATCGACCCAGGGCGGCTATGCGTCTCGTTAGCCTCTGCACGACCTTTACGTTGTCTACTACCATGATGTCCTCGTTAGATTTGATTTTATCGGGGTGAATCTTGATTCCTCGATTGATTACCATGAAGCCGAGAAACTTTCCTGAGCCGGCCCCGAATACACATTTCTCTGGGTTGAGCTTCATGTTGTACCTTTTCAATATACCAAAAGTTTCCTACAAATGCTTCAAATGGTTCTCTGCTCGCAGGGACTTAACTAACATGATTAATATAAACCTCCATTGATTTTCCTATTTATTCTTCGAACATCCGGTTTACTAGGTGTTGATAAGTTGCACCAGCATTTTTTAGTCTGAATGGCATTACATTATAACAGTAGGTGCCATACTTAGTGATAAACGAGGTCTTTTCTTGATCCTCTAGTTAATCTGTATTTGGTTGTACCCGGAATAGGCATCGAGTAAACTGGTAATCTCGTGGTCGGACGTGGCATCGATCATACGATCGATATTAGGCAAAGGAAAAGAATCCTTGGGACATGCTTTATTTAGGTCTTTGTAATCTACACACATTCTAAAAGGTTGTTTCCCTTTTTAGGGACTACTACTACGTTTGCTAACCATTCAGGATATTTTACTTCCCAGATGGACCCTATTTTTAGAAGTTTGGTTACCTCGTCTTTGATGAAAGCGTGTTTGACCTCGGACTAGGGTCTTTTTTTTTGCTTCACCGGGTAGGACTTTGGGTCCAGGCTTAGTTTATGGGTGGTGATTTCCGATGGTATCCCTGTCATGTCGAGATGGAACCAAGCAAAGCAATCCATTTTAGCTAAAAGGAATTGAATAAGTTTTTTCCTGAGCTCTGGGTTTAACCCTGTGCCCGAATATACCTTTCGTTCAGGCAGATGTTCGATCAGTATGACTTGTTCCAGCTCTTCGACCATTGACTTGGTGGCGTCGGAGTCATCAGGGACTATGAAGGATCGAGGGACCCCATAGTCATCATCCTCATCGATCCCATGCTTCTCCGATTGGGTCGAGGCCGGTGTCTGTGGTTGCTATTTGACCTCTTGTTTTCCCTTCGAATATGATCCTTTTATTGATGAGAGTGCCGATATTGGTATCACTTCATCGACTGCAAACATCTCCTTGGTGGCGGGCTGCTCCCTGTAAACCATTTTGACTCCCTCTGGAGTCGGGAACTTCAGAACCTGGTGAAGGGTTGAAGGTATTGCCCTCATGTTATGGATCCATGGCCTTCCGAACAGGGCGTTATACCTCATGTCGCCCTCGATCACATGGAACTTTGTTTCTTTGATGGTCCCGGCCACTTTCACTACAACGTTATTTCGCCTTTGGTGGTTTCTCATTCCATGTTGAAGTCGTTAAGTACACAGGTCGCTGGCACAACTTGATCCTGTAGGCCGAGTTGTTCTATGACCCTCGATCGAATAATATTGGTCGAGCTACCTAGATCAATCATAACACACTTAACTTGAATTTTATTCATAAGAACATATATTACCAGTACGTCGTTGTGGGGTTGTATGATCTTCTCTACATCCTCGTCATTGAAGGGCAATGTCCCTTTCGGTACATAATCTCGAGTTCATTTTTACCTTGTGATTGACACCTTGCGCTTAAATACGGGTCCTTGAGGAATATCGACCCCTCCAACAATCATGTGGATTACGTGTTGTGGCTCCACTTGCTCGTTCTGCCTGTTTGAATCTCTGTTCCTGAAGTGGTTCTTAGCCCGATCGCTTAAGAATTCCCGAAGATGCCCCCCGTTGAACAACCGGGCTACCTCCTCCTTTAGTTGTCTACAATATTCTGTCATATGGCCATGGGTGCCATGATACTTGCACATTTGATTAGGATTTCTCTAGTTCGGATCAGTCTGCAGAGGTCGAGGCCACCTACTGTCTTTGATGCGCCCGATGGTTGATACGATAGATGACACATCAACGTTGAAGTTGTATTCCGATATCTGCGGTGCTTCTTTGGGCTCGACATTCCTGTCGAAACCACTCTTACTCATGAGCCCTCGAGAGTTCTGACCTCGATCATTTCTTCTATCACCTCGAACGGGGTTGCGTCCACGACCGTTATTTCTCCGATCTCCGTTGTTTGGTTGGTACCGATCCTTCTTTTACCGTGGTTCCCAATCAATATCCCTTTTTACTCTGTCGACAAGCCTGATAGGATAAACGAACCCGGAAGGAGTACCCAACTGGTCGTCTTCGACCCTAACCTTCGACGGATACCGATTATGCACATCAGCCCAGGTTACAGCTGGGTATTCGATCAAGTTCTATTTTAATTATTGTGAGCCACCGAGCTTCGAACGTTTAATCCTTGGGTGAAGGCTTGAAAGACCCAGTCATCGGCAACCGATGGTAGATCCATGTGTTCCATCTGGAACTGAGACACAAACTCTCTGAGCATCTCGTTATCTTTCTGCTTTACCTTGAAGAGGTCTGACTTCCTAGTCTCAACCTTTATGGACCGCGTGTGCTTTAACGAAAGAATCGGCGAGCATAGCAAAAGTATCAATAGAGTTGGGTGGCAAATTATGGTACCATATCAACGCTCATTTTGATAAGGTCTCCCCTAATTTCTTCAACAATATGGACTCGATCTCATCGTACTCCAAATCGTTCCCCTTAATTGCACATGTGTAAGAAGTGACATGCTCGTTGGGGTAGGTTGTTCCATTATACGTGGGGATTTCTGGAATGCGAAACTTCTTGTGAATTTTTTTAGGAGTCGCGCTCTGGGGGAAGGGCTTTTGCATGAATTTCTTTGAATACAAACCCTTCAAAATCAGTGGTGCCACCGGAATTTGATCAACTCTGGAGTTTTAAGTTTCTACCTTCTTGCCATTTGCTTCAATCTTCTTCTCCCCTGATTCAACTCGCTTTAGCAGCTCCTCGAGCATCTTTATGATAGCGGGGTCGGTCCCTGATTCATTTCCGTTTGATCTTCTTGGCATCGATTCGGCCCTATGAATAACTTCCCTGCGATGGCTCGGGCTCGACCCTGCTTGGTGCATGGTTCTGATTTTGGAGTTGTGCTATTGCAGCTTGTTGAGCCTGCAACATTTCGAATATAACTTGAAGGTTGATCCCGCCTTCTTCTCCGCCCTGTGCATTCTGACCGGCTGATTGAACGTCTTAGTGGACACTATTATTGGGATTGACAACTAGGTTTGCATTAATGGCAACATGGGAACTAACGTCGATTGGGTCTACGATCGGGACTCCATCGAAGTCAACTGGAGTTATTTTGTTCCCTGAGGCGGCTACGTTGTCCTTCTCGTCGTGAAAACCTAGGCCATTGTCTATGTGTGCGGGTGTTGCTTTAGTGTTTGACATGCTGATCCTGGAATCAAAGATACTCAAAAGAACAAGAACAAAATAGTGTGTGTTACGAAAGTTAGTACCAAGCAATCACTATTACCCTTATCCCTACGGTGGGCGCCAAACTGTTTGCCCTAAAAACAGATAACAATTGGATTTATAAGTGGTTTTAAGGATATGTGATTTCACTTGGCACAAACTGAGAAAATATTTAAATTAATATTAGAAATTGACTGTAAATAAAAATAAAGCAAACCGAATAAGATGTCAGCTTTGGCCCTCGAGCTAGGTCGCCCTCGAACCAAGCGAGTATGTTACTGGAAAATATTAAATGAGTACCAACGTATTGAAAGCTTAAGAGAAAATTGTATTATATTGCTTTGTATTGGGTGAATGTGATGTCTTTACAAATGATTAAACCCACCTTTATATAGTAGATAAGTTCTATTTATGGTACAATTTTAAATACAGTAAGAAATCCCATGATTGACTAATTAACCGGCCTATTTTGATACGTGCCGAGATTTCTGCTGTGATCCTCGCCCGATCGCGAATATCTTGGCTTTCCGTTATTTGGCTCAGTAGGCTTCCCTCGATATTTATCCCGCTTGGTCTCGATCTTGACTAATCTCGATCTCGATCGGTCCCTGAGTCACGAACTTGGCAATCTAACTTCAAATAACGGTCCGTTATGACATGGGGTCGAACCTTGGCCTGCCATGCCCCGATCACAGTCAATCATACGAAAAGGGCAAGCCCGATCTTGACCGTATACAGCAAGTATGTGGCTAAGAAAAAGTTTTTGTAAATCAAAATGCTTAAAAAAAATAAAATACCCCCACCAAGAACTTGTGTAAATTCCAATTGCAAGACGGGTAAAAAGAAAAACCCACCAAGTAAAATGTCACACAATCTCTCGTTGCATTCGAAGACGAGGCTCAAGCTAAGATGGTCAACATCCCTTACCTACAACTGCAGAATAAAGAGCAATAGCTCAAGGGAAATTAAAGGAAAAAAAGTTAGGGTCATGGCGCGCCCCCACTTAATTATATAGCAAAATATGCGCTACAATTCAAAAATTCGAACTACTCTACCAACATAAACAAGAACAAGAAAGAGAGAAAAAACTGACTTAAGGGGAGAAAGGGGGCAGCTACGTGGGGGTGGGGAGCGAACAGAAGAAAAAATGATAGGGGGAAGACTTACCAGTGGGGGACGATGGAGAGGAAGGCAGAGGCGTAGGGGGACAGACAAAGAGATCGGGGTTGAGGGAGAAAACCAAAACAAAAAGAAACACGGGAAAGGCGTGGGGGCTGGGGTCGGGCAAGTAATTGTTTTGAACGAAGGGGAAAATTGTTACATCCCGTAATTTAACATTAGGATAAGTCATAGTAATCCACATGAGTTCGAGGGGATTATGTTTGTTAGGAGTTTTAAGATATTATTATTATGAGACCCCTAAAGTCTAATAACCGTGATACCATTATATACATATTGATATGGTATTTTGAGTGAAACATTTTTGTAAAACAGTTTGAAAATAATTATGATTTATATAATCATTAATATTACTACTTTTAATTATACACAAAATATTAGAAAGTTTATGAGATTATCTTTATTATAAAGATAGAGATTATTATTTTTTCTTTCATAAGAAAAGAAGGTTATCTTTTTACCATTTAAGAATTAAGCGTACAAAAATTTTTACTCTTTATATGAGATTAAAAAAATTAGAAGTTGAGAATATATACATATATATATATATATACACACACACTTACATGGATGTTTTAATGAAATAATAGTGTATGTATTTATTTTGTATGGTACCACATGACCATGATAATAAGTTATATAATATGTATTAAAAGTAAGTAGTATTTTAAGTAATTTGAGATAATTCTTAATTATGTGAATTTTTGGTGGAAGATTAACCATGTAAGAAAATTGGTGGATAAAATTAGGATAAGTTTAAGTGTGGAAACGTGGCAAGCTTTTCTTACCTATCTAATGACTATTGAATAAGGGGAAAGGTGTCACACTTTGAGAAAGTCAAGTGACACCAAGCTTGAAATGTTACCCAAATATTAAAGATAACATTCTTAATTAAATAACTTTTCTGATCTCTTAAGAAGCATTTCAGACAAGTTCTCATATGCAGAGTCTTGCTCCTTTTTCAAATGTGAGTAAGAAAAAAAAAAAGTTTCTGCCTAATTTTGATGGTTAGTGATGCTGGGGTTCTTGATTCTTGAAATGGGTATTCAGCATTTTGCTTATATATTGAACTAAAGATAAGTGGGTTTACAACATTTTGCTTATATTGAACTGAAGATTGGTCGTATTTGAGGTATTGCTTATATATTGAAGTGAAGATTAGTGGTATTTTGAGATATTGGTTGTGTATTGAACTAAAGATTAGTGGTACTGTGAGATATCACTTATATATTAAATTGAAGATTAGTGGTATTTCGAGATATTGCTTGTGTATGAACTGAAGATTAGAGGGTACTCAAGATTTTGTTTATATTGAATGAAAGATTAGTTCTTGGTTGGTGTATATTTGAAACTGAGGGAGAGAGCATCAGAACATGCTCGCTCTGCGCCTGGTTTGCAGATTTGGAACTGCGAGTCACATTGCTACTGCCACGGATATTGCGTCCTCAGGTGTTGCTGGTAAGAATTCCAGTAAAGGTTTATTATCTAGGAAAAAGCCTTTAAAAGTAGGTGAGCTTGCATTTATTAAGCTAAAAGGGGAAAGGAACCCTGAGAAGTTGTTTTCATTATTTAAGGAGAATGCTCATAATAAGGTCGTTATTGAGAATCGCTTTGTGTTTGAAGAAACAGTTTATCGCTTAGCAGGTGCGGGCATGTTTGATTACATAGAAAATCTTCTTGAGCATTTCACACGGATTGTTCCCTATTTCGATTTCATTGTTACGTGTGTTGTCGCAATTAACGTGTGTTAGGGATTGTCAATGGAATCGACTCAAGTATGTAAAGGTTACCCCTTCTTTCTTTTTGGCATGATCCAAACTATACTGAAGAAACGAGCAAATGCACAATTTTTATAAATTACTCTATTCATAGGAATACTAGGTGTGTATATATTCTTGATTCCCCATGTGAATTATTATTATCTTCTGTTCATGGGTCCCAAAAAATTACGTATTTGATAATGTTCATCCGAAAGGCATATTGAGTTTTATGGCATTCTGAGAAAATCTAATTAACGTTTTCTTATGCATTTCATGCATTTATACAAGTACATTGACCCATGACTCAGACGGTCATATATATGTATGTATATGGGATATGGGAAAGGTTATGGCGTTATATACGCACCACCACCTGATCAACTGGTATACGTTGATGATTTTTCCACAGTGGCCAAGATGATACGATGGGATGCCCTCAGAGGCTTGATGATGTTATATACGTACAGACCTATGCATTGCATGAAATTTATATGCATATGCATGACATTATAAGCATTTCATGATTTACAGAGTTATCCAGACTTACAGATTGGGTTATCTACTCCATGTTTCTTCCATGTCCTTTTTATGCTGATTTACATTCCTTACATACTCAGTACATTATTCGTACTAGCGTCCTTTTGTTGGGGACGCTGAATCCATGCCTGCAGGTATAGATAATCAGTATGACGAGCCCTCATAGTAGACGAGATTGGCATTCAGCGAAAGATCGGTAAGACTCCGCCTCATTCGGAGTGCAACCAAGTCTATGAGTCATCGTGTCAGAGTTTTACTACAGACTTATGGGTAGGCCGGTACCCTGTCCCATTTGATGTCAGTAGATCTTAGAGGCTTTGTAGACAGATGTTCAGTTTGTACAATATGTCAGAGGCCTTAACGGCCCATATGTATTCATGTTTTATGAACGATAATTTATTGATACAGTGTTACCCACTTACAAGTTGTACATTACGAGTTTTGGCCATGTTGGCACATGATAGTCACAAAGAAAATAAATGAGTTACAGAGTGTTTCTCTCGGGCCAATGCGGCACCGGGTGCCAGTCACGCCTCCCCAGGTTCGGGGCGTGACAAAGTGGTATCAGAGCGGATCGTGTCCTAGGGAGTCTACAAAGTTGTGCCTAGTAGAGTCTCATTTATGGGTGTGTTGCGCGTCACATTTATAATTGAGAGACTATAGGGCATTTAGGAAATGTTACCCTTCTTTTGTTTTCAAATCGTGCCATTGAGTTGAGTCATACAAAGTCAGTATGAAGCTTTCGCCAGATTTTGTATGCACCAGAGGTGCATGTATTACAGTAGAGATTTAAGGCGTAATTTCCACCAATGTTAAATAAAGGTTATGAGAGAAACAGAAGATACAAGGTGAGATTGAAAGGTAAGTAAGGTAAAGGTGAAGAAGATATGAGATACTCAACTACAAAAGGTTGTGAATAGTCAGAGACTTCAAATATAGTTTGGGTGTTAGTTTAGTTTACAGAAGAGACCCTAGTAAAAATTTTGTAAATCTCTAATTGTTAACATTCGAGGACGAATGTTCTAAAGGGGGGAAGGATGTTACATCCCGTACTTTAATATTAGGATAAGTCGTAGTAATCCACATGAATTCGAGGGGATTATGTCTATTAGGAGTTTTAAGACATTATTATTATGAAGCCCCGAAAGTTTAATAATTGTGATACCATTATATACATATTGATATGGTATTTTGAGTGAAACATTTTTGTAAAACAGTTTGAAAATAATTATGATTTTAAATAATTATTAATATTACTACTTTTAATTATACACAAAATATGAGAAAGTTTATGAGATTATCTTTGTTATAAAGATAGAGATTCTTTTTTTCATAAGAAAAGAAAGTTATCTTTTTATCATTTAAGAATTAAGCGTACGAAAATTTTTACTCTTTATATGAGATTAGGAAAATTAGAAGTTGA
>ML397957.1:0-41503 GCA_005239525.1 Nicotiana knightiana
AGAACGTAGTTGAACAAATAGAGATTAATCAACCAATTTGAACTATATTAATAACAAAATAAGCTCATCCTCCAGCGGGTTCTACCAAACCCTAGATTAAAGAAGTTAGCTAAACAAGTTCATAAGAATCAAATCTAAAATAACTTGCATAATTAAACTACAAAGTAATGAAGAAAATCTGTACAAATTGATGTTTTCCTTCTCTTCAATGGCTTCCTCTCATCCAATCCCCTGTAGTTGTGTTTTAGGAGTCTAATTATATGTTTAGGGCGAACCCTAACCGTGTCGGAGATTTATATTTCAACCGAGAAACACTTAAACTCGTCAAAACTCGGATTTGGCCGAACTGGGAACCCCGGGCGTTTGGACCCAATGGCCTAGCTAACGCCAGGCTAGGGCTGGCGTTTCAGCCCTAACGCCTGGCTAACACCAGGGTAGGGCTGGCGTTTCATCCCTAAGGCCTGGCTAACGCCAGGTAGGGTCAGGATGTAGGACTCTGTCGCCCGGATATCGCCCGGGTGTCTCCTTTCGCGTATTTTTCGACGTATTTGCATCCCTTTAGCTNGGTGCTAAGGCTCAAACACTTGATGATTTTCTTATTGGAGGAAGGATTAGGTGTCCTTGTGTGAAATAATATGAATCATCCTAATCGTGCAGGGTTGAGGGATGAATTTATTGAAGGGATGCTAAGGCTCAAACACTTGATGATTTTCTTATTGGAGGAAGGATTAGGTGTCCTTGTGTGAAATAATATGAATCATCCTAATCGTGCAGGGTTGAGGGATGAATTTATTGAAGGGATGCTAAGGCTCAAACACTTGATGATTTTCTTATTGGAGGAAGGATTAGGTGTCCTTGTGTGAAATATAAGTGTGTTAAGTTATTGAAATCAGACGAAGTTAAAGTCCATCTCTACAAGAAAAGGTTTGTAGAAAATTATTATATATGGACTGTTCACGGAGAGAATCATGCTAGTTTAGATGATGTTAACTTTCATAATTCTTTTGGTGGTGAGGGTAACCCCATTGCGGAGCAAAATGTTAAAAATTCTCGATACAATGAAATGGTGAGGGATGCTTTTGTGACGTTTCCTGGGGTTCAATCCGAACCAAAATATGAGGCTTCTATGAACAGTTAGTGGAAGCTAGTCGTCCATTGTATGAAGGCTCGGTGCATTCCAGGTTGTTTGTTGCGTTTAGATTGCTAAGTATTAAATCAAATAGTTCTATTTCCCAAGCGGGCATGGATTCTATTATTGAGCTTATGAATGAACTTAATCCGAGTAACATTTTACCAAAAGATTTCTACACTGCTAAAAAATTAGTTTCTAAGTTGGGTCTTTCATCAGATAGAATTGATTGTTGTGAGAAAGGTTGCATGTTATTCTACAAGAATGACGCATCTCTAGAGAACTGTAAATTTTGTAATCAGCCTCGTTTTAAGGAAGTCACAAATGTCAATACAAAAAAGAAAGTTCCAGTTAAAACGATGCCTTACTTACCTCTTATACCTAGGTTAAAGAGGTTGTATGCATCAATGAGCTCTTCTCCTCATATGAGATGGCACTACGAACATAGAAGGCCACCTGGTATTCTCTGCCATCCGTCAGATGGAGAAGCGTGGAAGCATTTTGATAGGGTGTTCCTCGAGTTTGCTAGTGAACCAAGAAAAATTAGGGTGGGATTATGCACAGATGGAATTACTCCATTTGTTGTCTCTGCTGCACCATATTCATGTTGGCCAGTGTTTGTTACTCCGCATAATCTTCCACCCGAGTTGTATATGACAAGTCCATATCTGTTCCTAACTTGTATTTTTCCAGGTCCACGCAATCCGAAAAGTTTGATTGATGTATACTTGCAGCCTTTGATTGATGAGTACAATTATTATGACATCAAGGTATGGAAACATATATCAACCAAACAAAACTTCAGATTGCATGCTGCTTTGATGTGGACTATAAATAATTTTCCTGCTTATGGAATGTTGTCCGGGTAGTCGACTGCTGGAAAATTAGATTGCCCTAATTGTATGGAAGACACAAAAGCATTTACTTTGAAACATGGAGGTAAAAATACATGGTTCGACTGCCACCGTAGATTTTTGCCAATGAATCATAATACTAGTAGTCAACATGATGGTTCGTCTTTTGTTGCTCCATCATCTTCCAGTCCATCATCATCATTCATTCTCAGCATATCTAGATTGGATATTAGAGGATCTCGCCCAGCTACATCTAGTGCTGCTTCTGCACCATCTAGTAGTCGCAGACAGAATCTTGGAGGGAATGTACAATTTGATAGTTATAATCGATTGATAATCGTCCCCCGCGAGGATGGGTAAGAAGGTTCTTATACTAATTTTTTATGTTTTGAATGTACTTTTAGATATGTTAAAATTAAGGAATATTTATTTGCAATTAAAACTTTTGAAATTTTAAGATGTTTATTAATTATATATATGTTAACTTTAATGCAGGTTTTTGCCATCCTTTCAGACTACATATTTGGTTACGGATTCTTTGAAGCCATTTTATCATGAGCCGTGGACTTCTTGGAGAAAAATACCGTACAACATCAGAGAGAAAATATGGAATCAATTTAGGGTAAAAATTAATTATATTTATTTAATAATTATCATCTTCATCTTTGCAGACAAAGTGTACATGGAATCCTCAACATCAAAATGAAATAAATAGTATTTTCGAGAAGAAAGCTACTATAGGATTAAAGATACTATGTTCGCTGCTTGGAATTCCGGTAAAAGGCTGAACTGGTTAAGAAAAGATATTTGGGATAAACTTCTTGAGAAATGGAATGCCGCATAATGGAAGGCAAAGAGTGAACAAGAAAAGGCAAGTCGTGCCTCTAATAAAGGTGGCTCGTTGCACACAGGAGGTACGATTACTTTTGCGGCCCATAAAAAAAGATTGGTAATTACTTTTAAACTTTTTCTTAGTTTTACATATAGAATTTTATGTTTGTAATGTCTAACTCATACTTTTTCTTATGAAGGAAAAGGAAAGAGGGCGAGATATGAGTCATGCTGAGGTCTTCGAGGAGTTGCATAAGAAAAAGAAAAAGGATGGTACAGGAGAAAACTGGGTGGAGACGCGTGCGTCAGATACATATGTAAAATTCTAACTTCATAATTATTTATAGTTTATTAATATTAGTTTGTTTATATAATAGTTACATTTTTCATTTCAGGAAGATTATCATGAAAGGTTGGAAGAATGGCAACAAACTCAAGCTCTGATAAGTGCATTTTGCTAGATTTTAAATATATAATTATCCTTGTAAAAGCATAAAATTATCAAATCTTTTCTGTATATTTAACTAAATAATGCAGGAAAGAGTGAAAAAGTCATGGTGCAAGGTCAAGGTAAATTTCAAGGAAGAAATACAACAAATTAAAAAAGCAAGAAGCAGAAAGTGCCATGAAATGAAAATGCAAGATATTCTGCAACCAAATTACAACCAAAAGGCAAAAGTCACCCAAAACCCATTTCCAGCAAAGCAAAATGGTTACCATCAAATTATCTCATGGCTATAAAAATGGACGTTGCCAAGCTCTGTAGAGTATCTTGGGAGATTTGAAATTGTAACGACCCGACCGGTCGTTTTGAGCTCTAGCGCGTTGTTCAGCGGTTTGAAGTCATGAGAATATTCGTTTCAGGTGTTATGACTTGTAGGTGTGGTCGGAATTGAATTTCGGGAAGTTTAGAGTTGGTTAAAGAAAATTCTCATTTCAGAAGCCTTAAGTTGGAAGAATAAACTAAGATTGAAATTTTTAGTAAACGACCTCCGAATCAGGATCTGAAGGTTCCAACAGGTTCTTATGATGATTTTGGACTTGGACGTATGTCCGTATCGGGTTCTAGGATAACCCGGGAGCATTTCGATGCATATGGTGGAAGTTAGCATTTTAGAAGAATTTCATAAATTTGGGCTTGAAGTGCATTTCAGTGTTGTTGATGTCTGTTTGGGATTCCGAGTTTGGGAATAGCTTCGTATGGTGATTCTAGATTTGGGAGCGCGATCAGAAGTGAATTTGGATGTCCGTAGGTCATTTTGAAGTCATTTGGCTAAAGATAGAAATTTAAAGGTTTTTTTGAGAAATCCGACCGGAAGTGAAAGTTTTGATATCGAGGTCGCAATGTAATTCCGAAAGTTGGAGCAGGTCCGTAATGTCGAATATGACTTGTGTGCAAAATTTGAGGTCAATCGGACGTGATTTGATACGTTTCGGTATCAGATGTAGAAGTTGGAAATTTCTAAGTTCATAAAGTTGGGATTTGGGTACGATTCGTGGTTTCGATGTTGTTTAATGTGATTTGAGGTATCGACCAAGTCCGCATTATGTTTTGGAACATGTTGGTATGATTGGACGGGGTCCCGGGGGGCCGCGGGTGGATTCCGGTGGTTAACAAAGAGGATTCCTTCATGCAATGTCAAGGTAAGTAACTCCTTCATGCTTCTAAGTTAAATACAAGATTATATGCATGGATTAGGAATGGAAATTAGTATGAATTTGGGAAATTATTGAAGAAACCTAGAAAATGTAAATTTGGAATTTAGCCACGAATTGAGCATGAATATTTGAGTAAATGGTATATTTGAGTTAGTAAGGCTATGGGTAGAATATATCTTCGAGAATTTCGGATTTCCAGGCACGTGGGCCCGAGGGCATTTTGGTCATTTCACCGAGCGGGGTTGGGAAAGTATATAATTTGAATTTGCTGTGAGTATTAGGATGAATTTTCATTGCTTTGCCGTTATGTGGTAGTTTAGGAGCGTTGTGCGTCCGTCGGAGTCGTCGGAAGGGCTTGGAGGCCGGTTATGGAAATTTTGGAGCGAGGTCAGTCTCCTTTCTAACTTTGTGAGGGGGAATCGTCCCCTAGGTGAATTAATTCAATACATGCTATTATCTTCGGGGGGCTACGTACGCACGAGGTGACGAGAGTCCGTGCGTAGCTGCTATTATCCCATGTCCGGGTAGTTTAGGACTCACTAGCATGCCTTACGTGTTGTACCTGTAATCCTGCCTGTTATATTAAACTACTACTATAATCGAAATTGTAATTGAATATCTAAAAGAAGACTAGAGTTCATTTTGTTAATCTTCTAGAAAGAGAATTGATTCCTCTATGGATATTTGTGTATCTGGACTAGGTTGTATTATGGAATATCATTAAACTTGACAAATGATTTTCAAAACAAAGATTTAAAAGCTATATTTCATGTTCTTTTAAGAAGAATTTTACCATTTTCCTGAGAAAAAAACTGTTTTCTTAATAAAATACGGATTTATTATGTGGATATGTGTAACTTTGGGTGCCTGAGTCGCATGTTTGATTCGCGAGCAGGATGACCATGTATTTGTGTGTGTATTCATATGAGCACCTGAGTCGCAGGTATGATTCGTGATCAGGCTAGCCATATTATTTTTAACCGCGTCGCATGATCGATTCGCGAGCGGGGCAGATAGATGCATCTATGGTTCGAGCCGTTCGACCCTTCGACAATGCACAGTTTGTTATTGTTGGTCCGCGCCGTTCGACCCTCGGCATTGCTTGCGCATGATATTTTCTGCGTAGTTGCTATGATTTTGCCTGCTTACTGGCCTGAAATATTAAGTTTTCAATTGGAATGACAGAGATTTAAAGTTATTAAAAAGATTTTTGGAAGAAGTTGTTCCTTCCCGTCGATTTATTGTTATTTGATTAGATCACCCATGTTGATTAATTATTATTAATATGAAGAAGATATAAAGTGTTAAACGTGAACGGATTCGAAAATACTTATTCTTGATTTTAATAAATTGCCCATGATAATCATGCTTAGTATCACACTTAAATACTCTAAATTGACCTTTAGTAAGTGTCTAATTTGACCTCTCTTCACTACCTCTCTGAGGTTAGGCGGGGGACTTACTGAGTACACATTATTTTTGTACTCATGCTACATTTGTTGTGCATTTTATTGCACAGGTACTTTCATAGAAATGTGGAGGATTCGGAGACTTAGGCGAGCTGCATCATCCAGAGGCGATCCGCAGCTGACAGAGTCTCCCTCTTACTGTATTTATTCCGTTTTTAAATTTCCTTGTCCAGTTGTATTTCGGACGGGCTTTGTAATGATTGTATAAATTCTTAGAAATTGCTCATGTACTTGCGACACCGGGTTCTGGGATATGTGTTGGGGTATAGTTGTTAAAGTGTAATATCTAGCTATTGTTTTACTTAACAGATTTTTATTTGGTAAATATGTAATAAAGTGAAAGGAAATATTTTCATAAATGTTAAAATCGGAAAGTTATTTCAATTAATTAATAATTTGGCTTGCCTGACATTGATGTCCGGCGCCATCACGACCTTATGGATTTTGGGTCTTGACAGAAATCATTCCTCTTGTAAAGTTTATTTCAGTTGTAATCATCTTCGTCGACCACGGTAGTGGATACACTTTCATTTCAGTTCTAAATAAATTTCAAGGTTGAAAATTACTCTAGTTCCTATTTTTAATTAAATAGGCGGAATTATTCTTATTGAATATTTCTTTCTATTTTCTTATTTAATGGACATGAATATTTTTCTTAGCAGCACTAGATCTAGTATGGAGTAATTATCTTATGTTGGGAGAATGATGGATCTTGATAATTCTATATAATAGTAAAAGTTTATTTTTTAAGTTTCACTTGCTTGGTTTGAAACTTTCAATTTATAATTTTACCAGCTTTTATAGTTAGATGTTATTTAATTTAGTCACACTTATTCTCTTTGTACCACAAACTAACCTGTTATTCATTTTGTAATCGAGAGAAGCGGAAGAGGTAATAAGGTTAATAATGGTGTTGATAAGTGTTGACATTTATTTAGTCACATCTATCTGTTTTGTGTTATAATTTGATTTTATACTAATTCTGAAATCGAAAGAGGCGAATAGTATAAAATTCAAGTTATAAAAAGTAAGGTAACCGAAAGGGACTTACTTTGTAAAAAGCATGTTTCAATTCAAGTATATATTTCTGGTTCTTTAATATTACTATCTTGACAATTAATTCGTATATCCGAAAGGAGTGCTATTAATTGTTCAATTTAAGTAATCATAAATAATTGTAATCAAGAGAGGCACTTATGCACTTTGTGAGAAATAGAAACTAAAAAATAAATATACGCTTTTTAATAGAATTATCAAGTGAAATCAGGATCCCAACATCTTCATCATATTTGTTAAAACCAAAAATACTTTTCTCTACGGTTTGTTTGTTCATTATTTGCTTGTTAACTCTCAACTCAACCTTTTCGATTCTCTCAAATAGTAATTGAAACAAGAACAATTTGTAGAATAGATAAACCAATCTTGTGGGATCGACATCTTTCTATACTATAATTTGATAGAGTACGAGTTTAAAAATTTATATACGCTAGAGACTCGTCAAATTTTTGGCGTCGTTGCCGGGGATTGGCTAAAGTCTACTACAGATTAATTATTTTACTACTAATTTGAGATTTCTAATTATTTTAAATTTTCTATAAAAATTTCAGAAAGTGTATGACTCGTTCCTCTTCTAAATAACTAGTCAAATACGATCCTGAAATTGAAAAATCCTTGCGGTTGTTATGAAAAGAACAAACCTCGCGATCTCAAAATTTCACATCAGAGGAAATGGAGAACGAAGAACTCAATAACCAACCTCCACCACATCAGGTAGAAGAACAGTTTGATGAGGTGGCACCACGACGTGATAGAATACTCCGTGATTATGCAAGGCCAGATCATTTTAAAGGAGAATCAAGTGTGAGGAGACCACCAATTGCAGCAAACAACTTTGAGATCCGCACATGCTTGATTCAAACCATTCAGCAGTCATGTCAGTTTACTGGTGATGCGAGCGAAGATCCTCACAGCCATTTAATTGATTTTCTTGAATTAGTTGAAACTTGCAGGTATAATGGAGTCACAAAAGATGCTATCAGGTTGCGACTTTTTCCTTTTTCATTAAAAGGTGAAGCCAAAACATGGTTGCGAAGTCTACCAAGAGGTTCCATTACAACATGGGACCAAATGACCCAAAAATTTCTTAATAAATATCTTTCACCTGCAAAAACAATTAAAATGAAGCAAGAGATCAATAATTTTATGCAGACGGATACTGAATCTGTATACCAGGAATGGGAAAGATTAGTAGCAATGTTAAGAAAATGCCCACATCATGGTATCCAAGACCCTGACATTTTATATATTTTTTATCATGGTCTTAAACCCTCTGCTAGAAATATAATTGATGCAGCATCAGGAGGATCGATAATGGGAAAAACTATTGCAGAAACAATGCAATTGCTAAATGAAATTTCAGAAAATGCTATTCAATGGCCTTCAGACATAATGATTATAAAAAAACAGTTGGAGTAAATCAAGTTGAAGCTTTGAATTCATTGACACAACAAATTGCGACTTTAACACAAAAAAGTTTAGGCTTTCAGATAGGTGCTCATTCATCATCCCAACTTGAGAATTGTGATGTTTGTCAAGGTAATCATCCGAATCATGAATGTCAAGCTTCAACACAAAATGAGGAACAGGTAAATGTGATTGGTTATAGAAATAATTACTCATTCGGTAGTTCCATGGCGCAAAAACATCCGGGATTTCAATGGAGTAATCCTAATGGTGCTGAAAATCCTCACAGATTTTTAAATCAAAAGCAGCAGGTACAAGGATCACCTGGTTTTCAAAATCAAAATAGAGGGCACCAAAATTTTCAACAATATCAGCATCAGTCCCAAAGAGCTCATCAACAAAGCCTTGAAGACCTGATGTACAAATTCATTAAGGCTACTGACGAGAAGGTTGAAAGTCAACATTCAGCTATCAAGTATTTGAAAATTCAGGCAAGCCAACTAGCAACCCTCATGTCTGGACAAATTCAAGGTGCTCTACCAAGCAACACTGAGAAAAATCCAAAAGAACACCTCAAAGCCATCTCTCTACGATCAGGTAAAGCTCTTGATGATCCATATGCAGATAGAGAAGGAAAGCCACAAGAAGTGGAAAAGGTAAATGAAGGTGAGAATAAAATGGAAACTAAGTTTTCAAAAGACCAAAAGAATAAAGGGAAAAATGTACAAGAAAATGAATTGATAACAAATCCTCACTCTGTACCTCTCCCTTTTCCCCGAAAGATGAAAAGAGAAAAGCTTGAAAAACAGTTTTCAAAGTTTTTAGATATTTTGAAGCAACTTTACATTAACATACCTTTCACAGATGCTTTGACACAAATGCCTTCATATGCTAAATTTCTCAAAGAAATTTTTTCAAGTAAAAGAAAATTGGAATAAGTTTTAGTGGTTAAGCTTACGAAAAAATGTAGTGCCATACTTCAAAATAAGCTCCCACAGAAACTGGGTGATCCCGGAAGCTTTACAATTCCTTGTACCGTGGGGGGTACTCACTTTGAAAAGGCGTTATGTGATTCAGGTGCTTCAATAAATCTAATGCCTTTTTCAATTTTCAGGAAATTAGAACTTGGTGAAATGAAAGAAACTGGTGTGTCTCTTCAATTAGCTGACCAAAGTACTAAGAGACCAAAAGGAATTATTAAAAATATCGTTGTCAGAGTTGACAAATTTTTATTCCCAGTAGATTTTATAGTGCTAGAAATGGAAGAAAATACTGAGGTACCATTAATTTTAGGTAGACCATTTTGTCGCAACATGAAGAGAAATTATTGATGTTCATCAAGGACAATAATATTTCGAGTTGATGAGGAAAGAGTAATTTTTGACATGCAGAAAATGATAAAATTTCCTGGGTATGAGTCATCATCATCTTGTTTTCAAATTGACTTACTATATGACCTTCTAGATGAATACAAAGATAATTAGTTAATTACTGATTCATTGGAGAGATGTTTGGCTAGGTCAGGTACCATAAGTGATGATAACCCCATAATTAGAGAACAAGCTGAAAATCTAGAAAAAGAGTCAAAAAATGAGAAAGTCTCACAAGAAGGAGTTCAATTAAAACTTCCTTTTCATTTAAAATATGTGTTTCTTGAACCTGAATTATTTCCAACAATCATTTCATCTTCTTTGACTATAGAACAGGAAAGCAAACTGATTGGAGTCCTGAGAAAACACAAAACAGCTTTAGGGTGGACTATAGCTGATATCAAAGGAATCAGTCCAGCTATTTGTATGCATAAAATTCTTATGGAAAATGATTATAATCCAATAGTCCAACCCCAAAGGAGACTAAACCCAACAATGCAGGAAGTCGTCAAGAAAGAAGTGGTGAAACTTCTAGCAGCAGGTATAATTTATCCAATATCTGACAGTCCTTGGGTAAGTCCTACACAGGTAGCACCAAAGAAAGGAGTTATGACAGTAATAAGAAATAAAAATAATGAACTCATACCTACTAGAATAGTCACAAGATGGAGAGTATGTATGTAACGACCCGATCGGTTGTTTTGAGCTCTAGCGCATCGTTCAACGGTTTGAAGTCGTGAGCAGCTTCATTTCAGGTATTATGCCCCGTGGGCGTGGTCGGAATTGAATTCCATGAAGTTTAGAATTGATTTGGAAAGAAAATTCTCATTTCAGAAGCCTTAAGTTGGAAAAATCAACTAAGATTGGAATTTTGAGTAAACAACCTCCGAATTAAGATTTGAAGGTTCCAGCAGGTTTGTATGATGATTTCGGACTTGAGTGTATGTTCGGATCGAGGTTTGGATAACCCGGGAGCGCTTCGGCGTATATTGTGGAAGTTAGAATTTTAGAAGGATTTCATGAATTTGGGCTTGAAGTGCATATCAATGAGGTTGATGTCCGTTTAGGATTCCGAGTTTAGGAATAGCTTCATATGGTGATTCTGGAATTGGGAGCGCGATCGGAAGTGAATTTGGATGCCCGTAGATCATTTAGGGGTCATGTGGCTAAAGATAGAAATTTGAAGGTTTTTGAGAAATCCGACCGGAAGTGGAAGTTTTGATATCGAGGTCAGAATGCAATTTCGCAAGTTGGAGCAAGTCCGTAATGTTGAATATGACTTGTGAGCAAAATTTGAGGTCAATCGGGTGTGAATTGATAGGTTTTGGCATCGGATGTAGAAGTTTGAAATTCTAAGTTCTTAAATAATTGGATTTGAGTGTGATTCGTGATTTTGGCATTGTTTGATGTGATTTGAGGGATCGATCAAGTCCGTGTCATGTTTTGGGACAGGTTGGTGTGATCGGACGGGGTATTGGGATCCCTGGGTGGATTCCGGGTGATTGACGGATCAATATTTAAAGTTGGAGAAGGCTGAAGGTTGCTATCATCTGGTGTAACCGCACCTGTGAGGCTTTGACCGCAGGTGCGGGGCCGAAGGTGCGGCTAAGGGCGCCGCAGGTGCGGAGCCGAAGGTATGGATAAGGGTGCCACAGGTGCGAGATTGGGGCTGGAGCTGAGGAGGCCGCAGGTGCGGAAGATTGGTCGCACCTACGGAATCGCAGGTGCGAAGAGGGGATCGCAGGAGCGGGAATTTGCTGGGTCAATTTAGAGCCGCACATGTGATGGAATTGCCGCAGGTGCGGAGCCGCAGGAGCGGCCATTGGATCGCAGGTGCAAAAGAGGCCTGGGCAGAATGTTTTAAAGTCGGGTTTGTTCCATTTCTCTCACATTTTTCATTTGGTTGGGGCAATTTTGGAGGATTTCAAAGGGAGATTTTCACCAAGCATCATAAGGTAAGTGATTCCTTCTCATTTCCAAGTTAAATACAAGATCATTACATAAATTTGATATGGGAAATTGTGGGAAAATTGGGGTTTTTGAAGAAAAACCTAGAAAATGTAAATTTGGAATTTAGCCACGAATTTGGGTATGGAATGTAGAGAAAATAGCATGATTGAACTAGTAGGGCTATGGGTAGAATGTATCTTCGAGAATTTTGGATTTTCGGGCACATGGGCCCGAGGGCATTTTGGTCTTTTCACCGAGCGGGGTTGGGACAGTATATAATTTGAATTTGTTGTGAGTAGGATGAATTTTCATTGCTTTGCCATTATGTGGTAGTTTCGGAGCGTTGTGCGCCCGTTGGAGTCATCGGAGGGGCTTGGAAGCCGGTGCGGGAATTTCGGAGCGAGGTAAGTCTCCTTTCTAACTTTGTGAGGGGGAATCGTCCCCCTAGGTGAATTAATTCAATACATGCTATTATCTTCGGGGGCTACGTACGCACGAGGTGACGAGAGGCCGTGCGTAGCTACTATTATGCCATGTCCGGATAGTCTAGGACCCACTAGCATGCCTTATGTGTTATACCTGTAATCCTGCCTGCAATATTAAACTGCTAATATAATCGAAATCGTAATTGAATATCTTAAAGGAAACTAGAGTTCAGCTTGTTAATCTTCTAAATAGAGAATTTATCTCCCTATGGATATTTATGTACATGGACTAGGTTGTATCGTGAAATATCATTAAACTTGAAAAATGAGTTTCAAAAACAAATGATTTCAAAACCTATATTTCATGTTTCTTTTAATAAGGATTTTACCGCTTTCCTGAGAAAAAAACTATTTTCTTGATAAAATACGAATTTATTATGTGGATATGTGTAACTTTGGGTGCCTGAGTCGCATGTATGTTTCGCGAGCAGGATGACCCTGTATTTGTGTGTGTAGACATATGAGCACCTGAGTCGCAGGTATGCTTCACGAGCCGGCTAGCCGTATTATTTTTAATCGCGTCGCATGATCGATTAGCGAGCGGGGTAGATAGATGCATCTATGGTTCGATCCGTTCGACACTCGGCAGGGCACAGTTTATTATTGTTGGTCCGCGTCGTTCAACCCTCGGCTTGCGCTTATATTTACTGCGTAGTTGCTATGATTTTGCCTGATTACGGGCCTGAAATATTAGGTTGTCAATTGAATGACAGAGATTTAAAGTTATCAAAAAGATTTTGGAAGAAGTTGTTCCTTCCCGTCGATAAATTGTCATTTAATTAAATCCCCATGTTGATTAATCTTTATTAATATGACGAAGATATAAAGTGTTAAACATGAACGGAGTCGAAAATGTTTATTCCTGATTTTAATGAATTGCCTATTATAATCATGCTTAGTGTCACTCTTAAATATGTAAAGTTGACCTTTAGTAAGTGTCTAATTCGACCTCTTGTCACTACCTCTCTGAGGTTAGGCGGGCGACTTACTGAGTACACATATTTTTTGTACTCATGCTACACTTGCTGTGCATTTTTATTGCACAGGTACTTTCATAGCAATGTGGAGGATTTAGAGACTTAGGCGAGCTGCATCATCCGGAGGCGATCCGCAGCTGACAGAGTCTCCTTCGTACTATATCTATTTCATTTAAATTTACTTGTCCAGTTGTATTTCGGGCAGGC
The DNA here is from genome assembly GCA_005239525.1 of Nicotiana knightiana. Classification (NCBI taxonomy): domain Eukaryota; kingdom Viridiplantae; phylum Streptophyta; class Magnoliopsida; order Solanales; family Solanaceae; genus Nicotiana; species Nicotiana knightiana. The sequence continues at coordinate 13,395 of ML397957.1, forward strand.
TTAATAATTGTTGAATTCTTAGAAATTGCTCATGTACTTGTGACACCGGGTTCTGGGATATGTATTGGGATATAATTGCTTAAGTGAAATCTTTAAACCATTGTTTTGATTAACAGACTTTTAATTGGTTATTATGTAATGAAGTGAAAGGAAGTGTTTTCATAAATGTTTTAAAACGGAAAGTTATTTTAATTAATTAATGTTTTGGCTTGCCTGACCTTGATGTCCGGCGCCATCATGACCTTAGGGATTTTGGGTCGTGACAACATAGTATCAGAGCGCTAGGTTCCCGTAGGTCTCACGAGTCATGAGCAAGTCTAGTAGAGTCTTGCGGATCGGTACGGAGACGTCTGTACTTATCTTTGAGAGGCTACAGGTCTGTTAGGAGTACTTCCCTTCTTGATTCCTCATCGTGTGAGTTGATTCCTTTGAGGCTTATGCCTATGTTCATTCCTACTCAACCTTACGCATCGCGAAGCGCTTGCTATGAATCAGGAATTTGAGGAATTGAAATGGAGCTACGGATGTAATTCGAGATGCTTCTATATGTAATTGGTCGTGGCTGTTGCTATGGCCCGGCAAAAGGGTAATATGTTGTTTTAGCACAGTAGCTACGTTTCTGGGAGCCTTAAGGCTATGCTCAGGTAGTGATGATGCTTGCGATTGGTTATCGTGTGATGCCGATATGAGGATAGAATGTTTGCCCGTATGTTGGGTATGATGAATGGTTTGAAGGGAGGTCTTCTCAGAGTGTGATTTCGAGATTTCGGTATTCTAGTGCCGGCAGAGGAAAGGCATTTGGGTTATGAATGGTCTGGTTGGGGTTGATAAAGTAGTAAGACTTGGTGTCTGCAAGTGAGATGGGATATGCACCTGTGACGTGTAGTCATCGTCATTGATCGAATGGAATGTGTTAAGTTTGTCAGTGCTATGGATTCTTCGGTTGCGTGGGGTCCGATTATCGATAAGGAGTATTGAAGAAAGCGGTTGGCAGAGATCGTGAGATGCGGTGGTTTAGTACCGGGTAAGGGTTGGTAATGAAGGCAGCTAGAGAAAGATGATCTTCGGAGAGCTTGAAGGCTTGGTGATCTGCTGGTTTGAGAGCTATAGAGAATGGTCCTGGAGTGAGGCTAGGTGGTGGTTCCATCTCTAGGAGGAAACATAGCTTGGAATTTGAAGACATTGATGTGCATTTAATGGATGTCCACGAGGAGCGGACGGACTAGTACGTCCGTAAATGAAGCAGGGCGTAGGATGGGGTATTGAAGTCGTAGAGAGCGTGCATTTCAGCGTCGTTGGGAGGTGTCTGCGGGTGATTTCGACAGGTGGGTTGTCTTCTGTGAATAGGTTAGCAATGGCGGGGTTGGCAGGTTTCTGTGAGGGGTTCTAGTGGCTAGTCGGTAGGAGGCAGAATTTGAGAATGATGCTAGAGAATTTGAGTGTTTAGGGAATGCTAGCAAAAATATTTGGAGGAATTGGACGGATTGGTTGAGTTAGATCGTGTTATCAAGGAGAAAGGATCTCAACAGGGTCTAGAATGGTGCAAGGCGTAGCTTCGGGTTAAGTGAGGGAGTCCCACCATCTGCAGTTGGGTTGTAGGATTGTCTTCGCATGGGGTTGAGGATTGTCGGCGTGTTGGCAAGTTATTTCAGCTGAGAAAGGAGTAAAATGGCGATTGTGCGTGGGGTTTGATGAATATGTGCAAAAGTTGGCCCTGTCGGGCCAGGGTTAGGCTGTGGAAGATTCAGAATTTTGCTTAAGGCATAGGTGAGCTGTCAGGATAGTGACTCAGTCACGTGTTTCATTGAAAAAGGTGTTCCTGTGCTAGGAGAGCCTTGGAGTTGATTGTACTCGGGGCCAGTCAGAGTGGGTGACACTCAATAGCGGTCCCAGTGAGTTCAAAAGTTAAGAATGCGGCGTTTAAGGATTTCAGGCAGCAGTATGATCAAGAATCGAGCTTTTGCAGAATAATTTCTAAGAAAAAGGAGGATGGTTGGGATGTTCTATGATATGTTTCAGAATGCAAGATAGTATTGGAGGAGTGACAGAAATAAACTCCGGATTGTAGAAAGATTATCGGAAGGGTATGAGACGGGTTGCGGGATTTAGGCAGCATAGTCTCGTGAGTCAAGGTCACTCGGGAGGAGTGAGGGTTGAGTTTGCTATGGGTTGAAGGAAGTTGCTATTATTCCGAGGCAATTGAAGATAGATTGACTAGCCATGGTTGAAATGGCACATTTGTGGCAATGATCAGTTCCTTTGATATGATTAAGTTATGCATGTGGTTTGTGCCGGGGTGTGCGGGGCTTGTCGGCCGTCGTAATGGATTTCATGTGGGAGAATTTGAGTGCTACGGCCTGTCAAGTGTAGGCGGATCCCAGAAGGGTTATGGTGGTATGGACTACTACTCAAGAATTTGCATGTTGGGTGATTGTGGGAATTCACTCGTGTGTTGAGATGGTACTCTTGAATTGAGTTAAGTAAAAGGTTTCTATATGATGAAGTGTTCGTCCTATTGGTGGTTCAGAAGTTATGATGGAATTCTTGCGCTACCTCATGTTGGCATGTTAGGTGCGAAAAGCAGTATGTAACCGGGAGTAAGAATCGAGATTTGCAGTTCGGTGTTAATAAGGATGTCATGAGCTCGGAAGAGCGAGAAAAAGTGATTTGAAAGTTCAGTATAAGCTGGTGTTATCTTCAGTGTCTCCTGAGATTTGATATTTCGTGAAAGAGGCTTTGTACCCTGGTTATGGGTTCTTGATTGTTTTACAGCGTGGTATGGCCAGTGATGGATGTGCAGACTTGTGGCCTTGTGTGGAAGGTCGTGGAAGCATGACCGCGAAAAGATCGTATAAAGTGTGACATGTAGTCACTTGATGGATTTCAGATTTGGACTGAGTATAAAGAAGTGCAATATTGCTTAATTGAGAATTTACGCCTGGAGGGCGTTCGGTTCAATTGATTATGGATTGTGGGGTGTTAGTCCCGGTGACGATGGTTGTTCTCGTGTATTATGAGAGAAGGTGGGTTAATATGGACCCAGACAAAAGCTATTAGCTTAGTTGGTGCGAGCAAGGTGGCTCGATGTTCGTGGATGGATTTAAATATGATTATGGGCTACGTATGAGCCATGCATGTTTCTTTCAGTAGAGCGCTTTTCATGGAAAGGTATTAGAACAGCGGGTGTTGTTCCGTCTTCGTTGAATTCATGTGGTATTGTGATTGTGCCGTGCGAGTTGTGAAATGGCTTGATAATTTCCTATGTGTTGAGGTCCCGCGTAGTAGGGATGTTATGTGAACAGGATAGCTCTTGAGATCTAGAGTGTATATATATATATCGCACCTCAGTTGTGCTTGAGTTATGTAGCCTACGGCTTTATCAGTGTCCCCAGGATGGTGTTATGCACTTAGCGTGCTTATGACCGATATTTAGTAAATTGTAATAGTGAGCAAATCACCTCCGTATATATATCTTCTTATGTAAATTTTATGTGTGGATTGTGTGGCACGTCGCCACGGATATGTTATTCGGATCGGGTTGCACTCCGCAACAGTGTGATGAAGAGAAGGGTTAATATGCATTTATTTCTTGTGTTTTATTTCTTATTTTCTGGTAAGAATTCATATTAGTTGCGTGAGCTGAATAGTTCCGTCCTGAGTCATTTCTTATTATCATGTTCGAGTTATGGCCTATTGGCGCGATGTGGTATCATGTGAGGCTGTTGGTCATGTTTGGATGGTTTGTTGTCTGAGCAGTTCGTATTGGGTGAGACGAGATTATCGGATCAGGGATCAGTGCGATGAGGCTATGTGAAGTGTATATTAAAGAACAAATACCATTATTCAGGTTCATAATGAAGTGATGATTCTAGTCAAGATGAGGTATTCAAGGATTTGTTAACTCTGCAGTTGAGTATGAATTTCTGCGCATTTCCTCCGTTGTGGTGGTATCGCCAGCATTATAGCAGGATGTATGTATATATATCATGAGGTGCATTGGGAGCATCAGATTAGTGGAATTTTGGCTATTAAGGTTCAGGGAGTGTCATCGTGGTCAGATGATGAGTTATACGGTGCATGGTGCTGATTCAGCAAAGGTATGCGCTCATGTTTTGGTATATCGTGTGATAGTTGATACGGTGTTTATATGTTGGAACTAGGCCTGCCAGAGAAATTTCAGGTGTGTGAATGAATTCTGAGCTTATTATATGGATAAAGAAGAAATCTCCAGATTTGATCAAGCTATTGTGCTCGACTAGGTGGTGGTAGCACGGGCAGGTGCTCGAAATGTTAAACAATGATTTCAGATAACTCCATAGCAGTTCTTAGCACGTTCGAGGACGAACGTCGGTTTAAGTGGGGGAGAATGTAACGACCTGATCGGTCGTTCTGAGCTCTAGCACATCGTTCAGCGGTTTGAAGTCGTGAGCAGCTTCGTTTCAGGTATTATGCCCCGTGGGCGTGGTCGGAATTGAATTCCAGGAAGTTTAGAATTGATTTGGAAAGAAAATTCTCATTTCAGAAGCCTTAAGTTGGAGAAATCCACTAAGATTGGAATTTTGTGAAAACGACCTCCGAATCAAGATATGAAGGTTCCAGCAGGTTCGTATGATGATTTCGAACTTGGGTGTATGTCCGGCTCGAGGTTTGGATAACCCGGGAGCGCTTCGGCGTATATTGTGGAAGTTAGCATTTTAGAAGGATTTCATGAATTTGGGCTTTAAGAGCATATCAATGAGGTTGATATCCGTTTGGAATTCCGAGTTTGGGAATAGCTTCGTATGGTGATTCTAGATTTGGAGCGCGATCAGAAGTGAATTTGGATGTCCGTAGGTCATTTAGGGGTCATTTGGCTAAAGATAGAAATTTGAAGGTTTTTGAGAAATCCGACCGGAAGTGGAAGTTTTGATATCGAGGTCGGAATGCAATTCCGGAAGTTAGAGCAGGTCCGTAATGTTGAATATGACTTGTGTGCAAAATTTGAGGTCAATCGGGTGTGAATTGATAGGTTTTGGCGTCGGATGTAGAAGTTTGAAATTCTAAGTTCTTAAAGAATTGGATTTGAGTGTGATTCGTGATTTCGGCGTTGTTTGATGTGATTTGAGGGCTCGAGCAAGTCCGTGTCATGTTTTGGGATAGGCTGGTGTAATTGGACGAGATCTCGGGATCCCTGGGTGGATTCCGGGTGATTGACGGATCAATATTTGAAGTTGGAGAAAGCTGAAGGTTGTTGTCATCTGGTGTAACTGCACCTGCGAGGTTTTGACCGCAGGTGCGGAGCCGAAAGTGCGGCTAAGGGCGCCGCAGGTGCGAGATTGGGACTGGAGGTGAGGAGGCCATAGGTGCGGAAGATTGGTCGCACCTGCGGAATCACAGGTGCGAAGAGGGGATCGCAGGAGCGGGAATTTGCTGGGTCAAGTCAGAGTCACACATGTGATGGAATTGCCGCAGGTGCGGAGCCGCATGAGCGGCCATTGGATCGCAAGTGCAAAATAGGCCTGGGCAGAATGTTTTAAAGTCGGGTTTGTTCAATTTCTCTCACATTTTTCATTTGGTTGGGGCAATTTTGGAGGATTTCAAAGGGAGATTTTCACCAAGCATCAGAAGGTAAGTGATTCCTTGTCATTTCCAAGTTAAATACAAGATCTTTACATAAATTTGATATGGGAAATTGTGGAAAAATTGGGGTTTTTGAAGAAAAACCTAGAAAATGTAAATTTGGAACTTAGCCACGAATTTGGGTATGGAATGTAGAGCAAAATGCATGATTGAACTAGTAGGGCTATGGGTAGAATATATCTTCGAGAATTTCGGATTTTCGGGCATATGCGTCCGAGGGCATTTTGGTCTTTTCCCCGAGCGGGGTTGGGAAAGTATATAATCTAAATTTGTTGTGAGTATTAGGATGAATTTTCATTGCTTTGCCATTATGTGGTAGTTTCGGAGCGTTGTGCGCCCGTTGGAGTCATCGGAGGGGCTTGGAAGCCGGTGCGGGAATTTCGGAGCGAGGTAAGTCTCCTTTCTAACTTTGTGAGAGGGAATCGTCCCCCTAGGTGAATTAATTCAATACATGCTATTATCTTCGAGGGCTACATACGCACAAGGTGACGGGAGTCCGTGCGTAGCTACTATTATGCCATGTCCGGGTAGTCTAGGACCCACTAGCATGCCTTACGTGTTATACCTGTAATCCTGCCTACAATATTAAACTGCTAATATAATCGAAATCGTAATTGAATATCTGAAAGAAAACTAGAGTTCATCTTGTTAATCTTCTAAAAAGAGAATTTATCTCTTTATGGATATATGTGTACCTGGACTAGGTTGTATCATGAAATATCATTAAACTTGACAAATGAGTTTCAAAAACAAATGATTTCAAAACCTATATTTCATGTTTCTTTTAATAAGGATTTTACCACTTTCCTGAGAAAAAAACTATTTTCTTGATAAAATACGGATTTATTATGTGGATATGTGTAACTTTGGGTGCCTGAGTCGCATGTATGATTCACGAGCAGGATGACCCTGTATTTGTGTGTGTATTCATATGAGCACCTGATCGCACGTATGATTCGCGATCCGGCTAGCCGTATTATTTGTATGTATAACCGTGTCGCATGATCGATTCGCGAGCGGGGTAGATAGATGCATCTATGGTTCGAGCCGTTCGACACTCGGCAGTGCACAGTTTATTATTGTTGGTCCGCGCCGTTCGACCCTCGGCATTGCTTGTGCATGATATTTACTGCGTAGTTGCTATGATTTTGCCTGATTACGGGCCTGAAATATTAGGTTGTCAATTGAATGACAGAGATTTAAAGTTATCAAAAAGATTTTGGAAGAAGTTGTTCCTTCCCATCGATAAATTGTCATTTGATTAAATCTCCATGTTGATTAATTGTTATTAATATGACGAAGATATAAAGTGTTAAACGTGAACGGAGTCGAAAATGTTTATTCCTGATGTTAATGAATTGCGTATGATAATCATGCTTAGTGTCACTCTTAAATATTTTAAATTGACCTTTAGTAAGTGTCTAATTCGACCTCTCGTCACTACCTCTCTGAGGTTAGGCGGGCGACTTACTGAGTATACGTCGTTTTTGTACTCATGCTACACTTGTTGTGCATTTTTATTGCACATGTATTTTTATAGCAATGTGGAGGATTTGGAGATTTAGGCGAGCTTCATCATCCGGAGGCGATTCGCAGCTGACAGAGTCTCCTTCGTACTATATCTATTTCATTTAAATTTACTTGTCCAATTGTATTTCGGGCAGACTTGTAATGATTATTGAATTCTTAGAAATTGCTCATGTACTTGTGACACCGGGTTCTGGGATATGTATTGGGATATAATTGCTTAAGTGAAATCTTTAAACCATTGTTTTAATTAACAGACTTTTAATTGGTTATTATGTAATGAAATGAAAGGAAGTGTTTTCATAAATGTTTTAAAACGGAAAATTATTTCAATTAATTAATGTTTTGGCTTGCCTGACCTTGATGTCCGGCGCAATCACGACCTTAGGGATTTTGGGTCGTGACTCTGTATTGTTTACAGACGACTTAATGATGCCACAAGGAAAAATCATTTTCCTTTGCCATCTATTGATCAAATGCTTGAAAGAGTTGCAGGCCATGATTTTTACTGTTTTCTTGATGGATATTCTGGGTATAATCAGATACCAATTTCTCCAGAAGATCAAGAGAAACCCACATTCACATGCCCCCAAGGTATGTATGCTTACCGAAGAATGCCATTTGGACTATGCAATGCTCCTGCTACATTTCAGCGTTGCATGTCGGCAATTTTCTCAGATATGACTAAAAAGTTTCTTGAAGTATTTATGGATGATTTCACACTTTTTGGTAAAACATTTGAAGATTGTCTCTATCATTTAATTTTGGTGCTTAAAAGATGTGAAGAGACAAATTTAGTTCTTAATTGGGAAAAATGTCATTTCATGGTAACAGAGGGAATTGTTTTAGGACATAAAATTTCTGCTAAAGGGATAGAAGTTGATAAGGCTAAAACTGATCTTATAGCAAGATTACCCCCTCCTACCACTGTTAAAGGAATTAGAAGTTTCTTAGGGCATGCAGGTTTTTATAGAAGCTTTATAAAAGAGTTTTCAAAAATCTCAAAACCTCTGACTAACCTACTAATGAAAGATTTGAAGTTTGCATTTTCAGATGATTGCAGAAAAGCATTTGAGATTCTCAAGGAACATTTGACTAATGCTCCAGTTGTTGTTTCTCCTGATTGGAGAGAACCATTAGAAATAATGTGCGATGCAAGTGATATAGCAGTTGGAGTGATATTGGGACAAAAGAGAGACAAGATTTTCAGGCCTATTTACTATGCCAGTAGAACCCTCAATGAAGCACAAAAGAATTATGCTACAACTGAGAAGGAAGTACTAGCAGTAGTATTTGCATTTGACAAATTTCGTTCCTATTTGATAGGAACAAAGGTTACAATTTATACTGATCATGCAGCTTTAAAGTATCTCTTAGCAAATAAAGATGCTAGACCCATATTGCTAAGATGGATACTCCTTTTACAAGAATTCGATCTTAAAATAAAAGATCGAAAAGGTTCTGAGAATCAAGTAGTTGATCATTTGTCTCGTCTAGAAAATCCTCCTACTGAGATAGAAGATATCAAAGAGGGATTTCCCGATGAACATATATTTCAGTCACAACCGTTATAAATTGACCACCTTGGTTTTGCTTATATTGCCAACTATTTGGCCGGAGGATGGATTCCAAAAGATCTTTCTTATGAACAAAAGAAAAAACTTTTTAAAAAAAAGCAAGACATTATTACTGGGAAGATCCTTACTTGTTTAAATTTTGTGCAGATGACATAATTAGGAGATGTGTGCCAGAGACAGAAATGAACAACATCTTAAGTCACTGCCATGATGGGGTTGTAGGAGGACACTATGGAGGAAGAAAGACAGCAACTAAAGTACTTGAAGTTGGATTTTTCTGGCCTACTCTATTTAAAGATGCAAGGAATTATGTCGCCACTTGCGATAAATGTCATAGAATCGGTAACATCTCAAAAAGGGACGAAATGCCTCTTAACTCTATTTTTGTGTGTGAAATATTTGATGTATGGGGCATTGATTTTATGGGTCATTTTCCTCCTTCAAACGGCTATGAATATATTTTGGTAGTTGTTGACGATGTTTCAAAATGGGTAGAAGCAATTGTTACTACAAAAAATGATGCTCATATTGTTTATGCTTTTCTCAAGAAAACTATTTTTTCTAGATTTGGAACTCCACGAGTTATAATAAGTGATCAAGGAACTCATTTTATAAATAGACAATTTTCTAGTTTGTTACTAAAATATGGAGTAACTCATAAAACAGGAACTCCATACCATGCTCAAACAAGCGGGCAAGTAGAAGTTTCCAACAGAGAATTAAAAAGGATTTTAGAAAAAACTGTTGGTTCTTCTTGAAAAGATTGGTCTTTAAAATTGAATGATGCTTTATGGGCGTACAGAACTGCTTATAAAACTCCCATAGTCACTTCTCCTTATAGACTAGTTTTTGGGAAAGCTTGTCATTTACCTGTGGAATTAGAACATAAAGCATATTGGGCTATAAAATTATTGAATCTAAACCTGCCAGATGCAGGTAAAAATCGTCTATTGCAACTTCATGAGTTGGAAGATTTCAGACTTACAGCATATGAAAATGCTAAATTGTACAAGGAAAAGACAAAAAAATGGCATGACAAGCTCATCCGCCACAAAGATTTTAAAGTTGGAGATCAAGTTTTGTTGTACAATAGCAGATTGAGATTATTCCCAGGAAAGTTTAAGTCACGTTGGACAGGACCATATACAGTAACAGAAGTGACCCCCTATGGTGCCATTCAAATACATCATACAGATGGGGGAGACAAATTCAAAGTAAATGGTCATCGTTTGAAGCCTTATATCGGTAGATTCTTCGACAAACATGTAACGACCCGACCAGTCGTTTTGAGCTCTAGCACGTCATGCAGTGGTTTGAGGCTGTGAACAACTTCGTTTCAGGTATTATGACCCGTGGGTGTGGTTGGAATTGAACTTCGGGAAGTTTAGAGTTGATTTGGAAAGAAAATTCTCATTTCAGAAGCCTTAAGTTGGAAGAATCAACTAAGATTGGAATTTTTAGTAAACGACCTACGAATTAGGATTTGAAGGTTCCTACAGGTTCGTATGATGATTTCAGACTTGGGCGTATGTCCGTATCAGGTTTTGGATAACCCGGGAGCGTTTCGTATATTGTGGAAGCCAGCATTTTTTAAGGAATTTCTAAGTTTGGCTTGAAACGCATTTCATTGATGTTGATGTCAGTTTGGGATTCTGAGTCTGGGAATAGCTTTGTATGGTGATTTTGGAGTTGGGAGCACGATCGGAAGTGAATTTGGATGTCCGTCGATCATTTTGAACTCATTTGGCTAAAGATAGAAATTTGAAGGTTTTTGAGAAATCCGACCGGAAGTGGAAGTTTTAATATCGAGATTGGAATGTGATTCCGGAAGTTGGAGAAGGTCCGTAATGTCGAATATGACTTGTGCGCAAAATTTGAGGTCAATCGGACGTGATTTGATAGGTTTCGGCATCGGATGTAGAAGTTGGAAATTCTAAGTTCATAAAGTTGGGATTTGGGTGCAATTCGTGGTTTCGATGTAGTTTGATGTGATTAGAGGCCTCGAGCAAGTCCGCATTATGTTTTGGAACAGGTTGGTATGATTGGACGGGGTCTCGGGGGCCTCGGGTGGATTCTGGGTGGTTAACGAATCAATATTTGAAGTTGAAGAAAGCTGAAGGTTGTTGTCATCTGGTGTGATCTGCACCTGCGAGGCTTTGGCCGCAGGTGCGGCTAAGGACACTGCAGGTGCGATTTTGGGCTGGATCCAAGGAAGCCGTAGGTGCGGGAGATTTTGGCGCACCTGCGGAAGCGCAGGTGCGATAAGGGGACCGCAGGTGCGGAAATCGGCCTGGGCAGAATGTTTTAAAACAAGGATTCTTGGTTCATTTTCTTCATTTCTTCTTGGGTTTAGGCGATTTTGGGAGGCTTAAAAGAGTGGATTCTTTCATGCAATGTCAAGTTAAGTAACTCCTTCATGCTTCTAAGTTAAAAACAAGATTATATGCATGGATTAGGCATGGAAATTGGTAGGAATTTGGGAAATATTGAAGAAACCTAGAAAATGGAAATTTGGATTTATAGCCACGAATTGAGCATGAATATTTGAGTGAATTGTATATTTGAGTTAGTAAGGCTATGGGTAGAATATATCTTCAAGAAATTTCGGATTTCGGGCACGTGGGCCCGAGGGCATTTTGGTCATTTCACTAAGCGGGGTTGGGAAAGTATATAATTTGAATTTTTTGTGAGTATTAGGATGAATTTTCATTTATTTTCCTGTTATGTGGTAGTTTTGGGGCGTTGGCCATCAATGAGAGTTGTCGGAAGGGCTTCGAGGCCGGTTATGGAATTTCGGAGCGAGGTAAGTCTCCTTTCTAACTTTGTGAGGGGGAATTGTCCCCCTGGGTGAATTAATTAAGTATATGCTATTATTTTTGGGGTCTACGTATGCACGAGGTGACGGGAGTCCGTGCGTAGCTACTATTATGCCATGTTCGGGTAGCCTAGGACTCACTAGCATCCCTTACCTGTTGTACCTGTGATCTTGTCTGTGGTATTAGACTGATAATATAATAGAAATTGTAATCTAATGACTAAAGTGATAAGGTTATTTGAGAAAAATAAAGAGGAAATTGTTTATTTAAAATATTCGGGAAAGAATGAAGAAGTGGTAACTGATTGTTTATTTCCAGTGTTTATTTGGATTTCAGTGCCTTATATATATTGTTGCTTTACTACTTTTAAATGCCTACCATGTTCATTATATGTTGTTAGTTAATTTGCTGGCCCTTAGTGAATGTCTAATTCGACCTCTCGTCACTACTTCTCTGAGGTTAGGCGGGCGACTTACTGAGTACACGTTGTTTTTGTACTCATGCTACACTTGCTGTGCATTTTTATTGCACATGTACTCTCGTAGAAATGTGGAGGATTCGGAGACTTGGGCGATCTGCATCATCCGGAGGCGATCCGCAGCTGACAGAGTCTCCCTCATTCTGTAATTGTTTTCATTTTAAATTTTTTAGTCCAATTTGTATTTCGGACAGGCTTTGTGATGTTTGTATAAATTCTTAGAAATTTCTCATGTACTTGTGACATCGGGTTATGGGGTATGTTGGGATATATATGCTAAAGTGTAGTATTCAAACTATTTTTTCTAAATTAACAAGATTTTACTTGGTTAATATGTAATAAAGTGAAAGGAAAGGCTTCTTCATAAATGCTAAAACAAGAAAATTATTTTAGTTAATTAATGATTGGTTTGCCTGACAATGCTGTCCGGCGCCATCACGACCGTATGGATTTTGGGTCGTGACATCATGGTATCAGAGCGCTAGGTTCCCGTAGGTCTCACGAGTCATGAGCAAGTCTAGTAGAGTCTTGGGGATCGGTACGGAGACATTTGTACTTATCTTCGAGAGGCTACAGGGCTGTTAGGATTACTTCCCTTCTTGATTCCTCATCGTGCGATTTGATTCCTTTTTGGCTTATGCCTAAGTTTATTCCTACTCAATCTTACGCGTCGCGAAGCGCTTGATATGAATCGGGAAATTGAGGAATTGAATGGTGCCACAGATGTAATTCGAGATGTTTCCATGTATAATTGGTTGGGGCTGTTGTTATGGCCCTGCAAGAGAATAATATGTTGTTTCAGCTCAGTAGCTGTGTTTTTTGGGGGCCTTAAGGCTATGCTCAGGTAGTGATGATGCTTGTGATTGGTTATCGTGTGATGTCAATATGATGATAGAATGCTTACCCGTATATTGGGGGTGATGAATGGTTTGAAGGGAGGTCTTCTCAGAGTGTGATTTCGAGATTTTGGTATTTTAGTTCCGGCAGAGGAGAGGCATTTGGATTATGAAAGGTCCGGTTGGGGTTGAGAAAGTAGTAAGACTTGGTGTCTCAAGCGAGGTGGGATATGCACCTGTGACGTGTAGTCGTCATCATTGATCGAATGGAATGTGTTAAGTTTGTCGGTGCTATGGTTTCTTCGGTTGCGTGGGGTCAGAGTATTGAGAAGAAGTATTGAATAATGCGGTTGGCAGAGAATGATCCTGAAGTGAGACTAGGCGGTGGTTCCACTTCTAGGAGGCCAGGTGTAAGAAGCGGTAGTCGAGCAGTCGCAGAATAGGGGGAGCGGCAGCATAGCTTGGAATTTGAAGATATTGTCGCGCATTTAATGGATGTCCATGAGGAGCGGACGGACTAGTAAAGTTGGTAAATGAATCAGGGTGTAGGATGGGGTATTGAAGTCGCAGAGAGCGTGCATTTCAACGTCGTTGGAAGGTGTCCGCGGGTGATTTCCACAGGTTGGTTATCTCCTGCGAATAGGGTAGCGGTAGCATGGTTGGCAGGTTTCGGTGAGGGGTTCTAGTAGTTATTCGGTAGGAGGAGGAATGTGTGGATGATGCTAGAGAATTTGAGTATTTAGGGAGTGCTAGAAAGAGAATTTGGAAGAATCTGGACGGATTGGTTGAGCAAGATCGCGTTATCATAGGAGAAGGGATCTCGGCAGGGTCTAGAGTGTTGCAAGGAGTAGATTCGGGCTAAGTGGGGGAGTCCTACCATCTGCAGTTGGGTTGTAGGGTTGTCTTCTCATAGGGTTGTGTATTGTCAGCGTGTTGGCAAGTTATTTCAGCTTAGAGAAAGGAGTAAAATGGTGATTGTGCATGGGATTTGATGAATGTGTGCAAAAGATGGCCCTGTCGGGCCAGGATTAGGCTTTGGAAGATTCAGAATTTTGATTAAGGCATAGGGGAGTTGTCAGGGTAGTGACTCAGTCACGTGCTTCAAGGAAAATGGTGTTCAGGTGCTAGAAGAGCCTTGGAGTTGATTGTATTCGGGGCTAGTCAGAGTGGGTGCCTCTCAATAGCGGTCCCGGTGAATTCAAAAGTTAAGAATGCGGCGTTTAAGGGTTTCAGGCAGCAGTATGATCGAGAATCGAGCTTTCGCAGTATGATTCCTGAGAAGAGGAAGATGGTTGGAATGTTCTATGATATGTTTCAGCATGCAGGATAGTATTGGAGGAGTGAGAGAAATAAACTCCGGATTGTAGAAAGATTATCAGGAGGGTATGAGACGGATTGCGGATTTAGGCAGCATAGTCTCGTGAGTCAAGGTCACTCGGGATGAGTGAGGGTTGAGTTTTCTATGAGTTGAAGGAAGTTGCTATTATTCCTGAAGCAATTGAAGATGATTAAAAGCAAATAGATTGATTAGTCATGGTTGAAATGGCACATTTGTGGCAGTGATTAGTTCCTTTGATGTGATTAAGTTACGCATGTGGTTTGTCTCGGTGTGTGCGGGGCTTGTTAGCCGTCATGATGGATTTCATGTGGGAGCATTTGAGTGTTATGGCCTGTCAGGTGTAGGCGGATCCCGGAAGGGTTATGGTGGTATAGACTACTACCTAAGGATTTGCATGTTGGGTGATTGTAGGAATTCACTCGTGTGTTGAGATGCAACTCTTGAATTGAGATAAGTAAAAGGTTTCTATATGACGAAGTGTTCGCCCTATTGGTGGTTCAGAAGTTGTGATGGAATTCTTGCGCTACCTCATATTGGCATGTTAGGTGCGGTAAGCAGTATGTAACTGGGAGTAAGAATCGAGATTGCGGTTTGGTGTAAATAAGGATGTCATGAGCTCGGAAGAGCAAGAAAAAGAGATTTGGGAGTTCAGAGTAAGCTCGTGTTATCTTCAGTGTCACTTGAGATTGATATTCGGTGGAAGAGACTTTGTACCCTGGTCATGGGTTCTTGATGCGTCTTGTTGCCTTGCGTGGAAGGTCGTGGAAGCATGACCGTGAAAAGATTGTATAATTGTGGCATGTAGTCACTTGATGGATTGAACATTTGGACTGAGTATAAAGAAGTGCAATGTTGTTTATGTGAGAAGTATGCATGAAAGGCGTTCAGTTCATTTGGTTGTGGATTGTGGGATGTTTGTCCCTGCTATGATGGTTGTTCTTGCGTATGATGAGAGAAAGTGGGTTAATATGGACCCAGGTAAAAGCTATTAGCTTATTTGGTGCGAGCAAGGTAGACTCGATGTTTGTGGATGGATTTAAATATGATTATGGGCTCCGTATGAGCCAGGCATGTTCATTTCAGTAGGGCGCTTTTCATGGAAAGGTATTAGAACAGCAGATGTTGCTCCGTCTTCGTCAAATTCAGGTGATCATATGATTGTGCCGTATGAGTTGTGAAACGGCTTGATATGTGTTGAGGTCCCACGTAGTGGGGATGTTATGTGAGCAGGATAGCTCTTGAGATCCACAGTGTGTATATATATATATATATATATATATATCGCACCTCAGTTGTGCTTGAGTTTTGTAGCATGCGGCTTTATCAGTCTCCCCAGGATGGTATTATGCACTTAGCGTGCTTATGATTGATATTCAGTAATTTGTAATAGTGAGCAAATCAGCTCTGTATTTATATCTTCTTATATAAATTCTATGTGCGAATCGGGTGGCACACCGCCACGGGTATGTTTTTTGGATTGGGTTGGTTGGGATTTGGGTGTGATTCGTGGTTTTGATGTTGTTTGATGTGATTTGAGGCGTCGAGCAAGTCCGCATTATGTTTTGGAATAGGTTGGTATGATTAGACAGGGTCCCGGGGGCCTCGGGTGGATTCCGGGTGGTTAAGGATCAATATTTAAAGTTGAAGAAAGTTGAAGGTTGTTGTCATCTGGTGTGATCCGCACCTGCGAGGCTTTGGCCGCAGGTGCGGCTAAGGGAACCGCAGGTGTGATATTTGGCTGGAGCCAAGGAGTTCGCAGGTGCGGGAGATTTGGGCGCACCTGCGGAAGCGCAGGTGCGATAAGGGGACCGCAGATGCGGAAATCGGCCTGGGCAGAATGTTTTAAAACAAGGATTTTGGTTCATTTTTCTTCATTTCTTCTTGGGCTTTGGCGATTTTGGGAGGCTTCAAAGAGAGGATTCCTTCATGCAATGTCAAGGTACGTAACTCCTTCATGCCTCTAAGTTAAATACAAGATTATATGCATGGATTAGGCATGGAAATTGGTAGGAATTTGGGAAATTATTAAAGAAACCTAAAAAATAGAAATTTGGATTTTTAGCCACGAATTAAGCATGAATATTTGAGTAAATTATATATTTGAGTTAGTAAGTCTATGGGTAGAATATATCTTCGAGAAATTTCGGATTCCGGGCATGTGGGCCCGAGGGCATTTTGGTCATTTCACTAAGTAGGGTCGGGAAATTATATAATTTGGAATGGTTGCAAATATTAGAGTATATTTTCATTGGGTTGTCGTTGTTTGGATAGTTTTGGGGCATTGTGCGTCCGTTTGGAGTCATCGGAAGGGCTTGGGGGCCAGTTATGGAATTTTGGAGCAAGGTAAGTCTTCTTTCTAACTTTGTGAGGGGGAATTGTCCCCCTAAGTAAATTTATTAAGTATATGCTATTATCTTCGGGGGCTACGTACGCACGGGGTGACTGGAGTCCGTGCGTAGCTACTCTTATGCCATGTCCGGGTAGTCTAGGACCCACTAGCATGCCTTACGTGTTGTACCTGTAAACCTGCATGTAATATTAAACTGCTAATATAATCAAAATTGTAATTGAATATCTAAAGAAGAATAGAGTTCATGTTCTTAATCATTTAGAAAGAGAATTGATTCCTCTATGGATAATTGTATACCTGGTAGGGTTGTATTATAGAATATCATTAAAATTGGCAAATGAGTTTCAAAACAAAGATTTAAAAGCTATATTTCATGTTCCTTTAAGAAGAATTTCACCACTTTCCTGAGAAAAATTGCGTCTTGATAAAAAAATAAGGATTTATTATGTGGATATGTGTACATATGGGCACCTGAGTCACAAGTATGATTCACGAGCAGGCTAGCCGTATTATTTGTATGTATAACCGCGCTGCATGATCGATTCGCGAGCGGGGCGGATAGATGCATCTATGGTTCTAGCCGTTCGACCCTTCGGTAGTGCACATTTTATTATTGTTGGTCTGCGCCGTTCGACCCTCGGCATTGCTTGCGCATGATATTTACTGCGTAGTTGCTATGATTTTGCCTGATTACTGGCCTGAAATATTAAGTTGTCAATTGAAATGACAGAGATTTAAAGTTATTAAAAAGATTTTGGAAGAAGTTGTTCCTTCCCGTCGATTAATTGTTATTTGATTAAATCACCCATGTTGATTAATTGTTACTAACATGACGAAGATATAAAGTGTTAAACGTGAACGGGGTTGAAAAATATTTATTCCTGATTTTAATAAATTGCCTATAATAATCATGCTTAGTGTCACACTTAAATATCCTAAATTGACCTTTAGTAAGTGTCTAATTTGACCTCTCGTCACTACCTCTCTGAGGTTAGGTGAGCGACTTACTGAGTACACGTTGTTTTTGTACTCATGTTACACTTGCTGTGCATTTTATTGCACAAGTACTTTCATAGCAATGTGGAGGATTCGGAGACTTAGGCGAGCTGCATCATCTGGAGGCGATCCGCAGCTGAAAGAGTCTCTCTCGTACTGTATTTATTTTCATTTTAAATTTCCTTGTCCAATTTGTATTTCGTATAGACTTTGTAATGATGTATAAATTCTTACAAATTTCTCATGTACTTGTGACACCGGATTCTGGGATGTGTTGGGATATATTTGCTAAAGTGTAGTATTCAAACCATTGTTTTTAATTAATAAATTTTTATTTGGTTAATATGTAATAAAGTGAAAGGAAATGTTTTCATAAATGTTAAAACCGGAAAGTTATTTAGATTAATTAATGATTTGGCTTGCCTGACATTGATGTCCGACGCCATCACGACCATAAGGATTTTGGGTCGTGACAATTTCCTAGCTCAATATATCATTTTTAATCCTATTAGGATTAATTATTTCACAAATTAGCTAATTTGGCATTATTTGGCCATAATTACAACAATTCCGCAATTATAGCCTAATTGTACATTTTGTGCCATTTTAATTCAATAATTATTTATTTTATATTTTCTATATTAAATTATTAATTATATACCTTAATTTCACCTATTTAGCCTTAATTTCATTTTATATGATTATTAGCTATTGTTATTAATTATTTATCTAATTTTAATGGGTATTTAAAAAATATCAATTCTTTATTTAAAATCCAGCCTAATTAATCCGGACCCCTAACCCAATTAATTAATCCAATAACCCAGCCCAAACATAAAATCCAACCCGGCCCAACCCCTCACTCAATCTGAACCGTTGATTAATTCAAATCAATGGTCCAGATCCCCCTTACCATAATTAACCNAGCCATCGCTTTGCCAGAATCTATGGCGATTCAACCACCTACCAGCCTTATGGCTCCCCCTTGAACGAGTGTCACTGTTTTGAGGCCTTCAAGTGAACCAGAGGCAGTCCACTCACCATCTCTGGTCTCATGCCATCTTTGTAGCTACCCATGGCCGTCAGAGTAAGGTTTTTACACTTTTCGGTGGAAACCGGTAAAACCTTGAGTTTTTCTCTCCTTTTTGGGTTCTCTCTTCGAAACCCTAACTTCTAAAACTTTCGATCTTTATAGATCTGTAACAGATCTATACAAATCTCGAGTTGTTTTAAGGTTTTCTTTAAAGGTTCTTTATTTTCCCCTAAAAACGATTTTGTTTTCCAACTAGGGTTTCTAGAAAACCTTTCTGCAAAAAACTATTTCCTCGAGTTTAAGTATTCTTCTATGATTCTGTTCATATTTTTAAACGGTTTTTGTTAAAACTCTTTTTCATAATTCATTATGTTAAAACTTCAGTTTTAACACTGTATTATAATCTTAGATTGGTCTTTCTTTCGATTTGTTATGTTTCTGTCTCTCATGAATATGTCCTAAGTTTCCTATGATTTTTACCCTATTTTGCTCATTAGAGTTCTTTATTTTGGCTTCTTCTGCTTATGTTGTAGTTGTTCTGTTTAATCCCTCTAAGTTGTTATTGTTTTGTTTAGATGAATCTCTAAATCTATGTGATTTCCTGCTACTATAGTCATTAGGGTTTCTAACTCTTTGATCCTCCCTGTTATATCATGTTCGTTTGTTAATTCCTTTAATCATTTATTGTGTGTTAGTATTAAATCCCTGATTCTATGTGATTTTTACTTGAATTTCTGATTCTCTCCCGTTGTGTGTTTACTCTGCATAATCTATGTTGATTCTTAAATCAATACTCCTCCTATTTGAATCCCTAATTTCCTGTGATTGATTTCCTTTAATTGATTTCCTGTGATAATATTTTTGCGACCTTTAGTTACTTCTTGCCTTATTACATGACTGATTTTACTATCAATTGATTCTTACAATAGTGTTTTAATTAAACCCTTATGAACCTGACCCCA
Source organism: Nicotiana knightiana (assembly GCA_005239525.1). NCBI lineage: Eukaryota > Viridiplantae > Streptophyta > Magnoliopsida > Solanales > Solanaceae > Nicotiana > Nicotiana knightiana. The sequence goes on from ML397957.1 coordinate 32,928, forward strand.
ATTTCCTACTTTGTGCTTACTATGTTCGGAATATTTCCTTATTTGTTATACACGATTCCTTTCCTTACTTGTTACCTGTTCTGACCGTTTGAAATTTAACTCCCTCAATTAGGAAAGTGCTAGTACTGATTTTGCAACTAATTGATTCCTTGAGTTCCATAATTACTGGGCAGTCTAATTATTACCTTATTTTCACCTAGTTTCAAACTATATATATACTCTATTCATTCCATCGCATACACTAATTTGTTCAACTCTCTCACAACTAAAACTTGCTACTCTCTCTATTCTCTCTTCTATTTGCTACTACTCTAAGTTAGCCGGCTGCAAGCCAAGGCTAACTACTGTGCATCTCCTATCTTCTGCTTTGTGGTACTTCTTTCTTCACTTCACTGGTATGTTCTAATTCATATTTCAGCTCTCAAACCAACATGTTTCTATTACTGATGCAGTTCATTGTGTTTCTAATTTGCTTTTACTTACTATTCAGTTGTTCAACATGTAACTAGGATCTTGGATTCCATCTAGCATGTCTTTGTGTACTCCAAATATGTCTTTATGTGAATCTCCATGTTTATGTTTGATACATTAGATCATAGCATCTTCTCCTATCTTAAACTGGTTGGTACTGCCATGTTAGTTTCATCTTATACCTTGTTGATCCTCTGAACCCTTAGGATCTCTGATTTTTTATGCATGCTCCTACCTGTTACATGTTCAGTACTCTGCACCTATGTGTCCCTCAAACCCCCTTTCTCCTGTTGTGGTTGTTGGATCATTCTGGGTCCTTGTGTGATGCTGACTCTTCCTTGGTTCTGAGATTGGTGTTCATGTTCATTCAAATTATTTTCATCAGTTAAACTTTTGTTATATTTCCATTAAGTCTTTCTTCCAAAACTATTTTCTTACTTAACCTTTTCAAACTATGAGCACTTTCACTCTACTCTTAGACCCCTTAAGTTCTGCCCCCTCTGTGTGAGCATTGCCTTGGGACCCTTGAGCTCCCTCTGAACTTTGACACACAAAGGCTGGCCATTCCACACTGCACTTACTCTATCTTGGCTATGAAATTTGGGTGTGAGCACTGCCCGGGATCCCTTGAGATCCTTAGGGAACTCTGACACACCTGGATCATGTGAAAGGTTGTGAATAGAATGGCAATGAGGCATTCTGGAGATTCTGGGCCTATCAGTAGGCTCCCTATAGTATAACTTCTTCTTTTCATTATTCAGTTATGTAATTCGTGCAAATGCCTGTAATAATTGTTGTAAACAACTCTTTGGGGATGGCTAGTGAAAAGGGAGGGGTAAAAATGCATGCTATAGCTATTAGAGGGTAGAAGCCATGCTATTATGTTTTATTCCTTATTTGCGCAATAGAAGCCATGCTTAGGACTCATATGTGCAAGATCATGCATTAGAGACCATGTTCCCTAGATCTTACACTTACTATTTTCAGCATTTATTGGCATCACATTTCGAAAGTCCTGTGCTAAAATGTGCTAATAACCCCTACGCTGCCATGTACACTTAGAGATCCTGTTTAGGATAAACAACACTAATAAACCTGTCATGTTTACATCTCCTGAACCATGTTTAAACAATGCAATATTTGTGCATTTAGAGATCATGTTTAGGCTTCTGATTCTGCATCATTATGCATCTCTGTGCATTAGATACCATGTTTTAGGATTTCATTCGTACTCACTTAACAACACCTAGTCTAACTACTGGTGCATTTAAAAGGTATAAAACACTCCCCTCAGTTTCTCTAAAATAACTGGCAACAATTCTGTGTTCTGAACAACTTAGAACAACATGTGTAGGTAATACTTTGCAACAGCCCCTCTAACTATTCAGATAATTAGTATACATTGTCCACGCCTAGGCAAGTCTTAGGTAATCAACTTACAAAAATAATAAAATCAGAACTATCTTTGTGATCATGTTTAACTGTTAGCATGCTTAAAACCAGTAGGCAAGCCTGATTAAGACTTCCTCTCTGAGTTATGCAATAAACCTGTCTTTGTGTTATCACCTAGATACCATGCTTTAGGATTCTGAATTAATATGGACCTTAGTTGTGTATGAGACATGCTGTTTATGTGTACTGTGTGTGGAGGAATACTTGAGCCTTTATCTGCTTTCTATGCTTTCCTTTATCTGCGGTCCTACTTGTTTTGTTATCTGTCGCCCTAGAATTTTTACCTTTAAAACCGTAGGGTCTGCCTAGCACCTTCCTTTAGGATAGGAGTCCTAATTTCCTCCGGGACTGATAGGAAGGGACGGGTAACAGCATCCAATAGAGGTCGAGACCAACACTCATTTTTAATAACCTTACGGGGTGGGAAGGGTAGAATATGGATATGATGACCGGTGCGCTAATACCACGTGTAGCCCCTCTTCGAGGAGTGATTACCGTGTATTACATTGATGTGATCCATATTATTATAAACCTAGGAAACCTTTTATATGCTTAGCTCGTAATCCTTTTCAAAGTGTAATCTCCTTTACTATTTTCAAACATCTGCATGATTAAGACTTAAATACCCTCTTATTTGAGCCTTTACTTGTTATTTTCTAATTGTACAAATTCACGAAATCATTGGCCAGGAACCACACTTGAGGATCCTGAGGGGTACATAACACCTTCCTTTAGGATAATTTCAAGTCCTTACCCAAATCTCTGGTTAGTAACGTAGTTGTAATCGAACTCTTTAGGTGCCCTAACTCATCGTTAAAATCGTTAGGTGGCGACTCTTCAAAATACGCAAATCCCTTTCCCAAAAGGAATGAGTTGTCCCAACCAATGTCATAAACCCGATTCTGCGAGTAAAAAGGGGGCGCGACACCAAGAAAGAAAAAATATAGTCACTTTAAAATATTTCGTTATCCTACTAGCCCTCAACCTAACATTACAAGCCAATAAAAGTCCTAAAAGATTCTAAAGTCATCATTAATCTACATTAGTGGAGATGGACAAGAAAGGCAAGCCTATGGTTTATTGAACTCTATCTTTGAGTAATCCTTATTCTCGATTTTTTTCCAGAAAATCAAGGATTTCTAGCTCTGACATTTGCAGAGTAAAAATGGAGGTACAAAATAATGCAAGTTCTTAAAAGTTCAGAAAGATTGACATATCAGGTGAAGTCTTTAATTTTTTGAAAGGTTATGAATGTGTAGTAATTTAAAATTAAAAAAAAAAAATCTTTTTTATTTATTTTTAATTCTCTTATTTTCTTTCTCGGGGTGAGCAAAAGTTTAAGTGTGGAAGTATTTGATAAGTGCATTTTTCTAGATTTTAAATATATAATTATCCTTGTAAAAGCATAAAATTATCAAATTTTTTCCGTATATTTAACTAAATAATGCAGGAAAGAGTGAAAAAGTCGTGGTGCAAGGTCAAGGTAAATTTCAAAGAAGAAATACAACAAAGTAAAAAAGCAAGAAGCAGAAAGTGCCAAGAAATGAAAATGCAAGATATTCTGCAACCAAATTACAACCAAAAGGCAAAAGAGAAAAACCATTTTCACCCAAAACCCGTTTCCAGCAAAGCAAAACGGTTACCATCAAATTATCTCATGGCTATAAAAATGGATGTCGCCAAGCTCTGCAGAGTATCTTGGGAGATTTGAAATCATTCCACTTGTAAAGTTTATTTCAGTTCTAATCATCTTCGTAGACCACGGTAGTGGATACTCTTTCATTTCAGTTCTAAATAAATTTCAAGGTTGAAAATTACTCTAGTTCCTATTTTTAATTAAATAGGCGGAATTATTCTTATTGAATATTTCTTTCTATTTTCTTATTTAATGGACATGAATATTTTTCTTAGCAGTACTAGATCTAGTATGGAGTAATTATCTTATGTTGGGAGAATGATAGATCTTAATAATTCTATATAATAGTAAAAATTTATTTATTAAGTTTCACTTGCTTGGTTTGAAACTTTCAATTTATAATTTTACCAGCTTTTATAGTTAGATGTTATTTAATTTAGTCACACTTATTCTCTTTGTACCACAAACTAACCTGTTATTCATTTTGTAATCGAGAGAGGCGGAAGAGGTAATAAGGTTAATATTGATGTTGATAAGTGTTGACATTTATTTAATCACATCTATCTAATTTGTGTAATAATTTAATTTTATACTAATTCTGAAATCGAAAGAGGCGAATAGTATAAAATTCAAGTTATAAAAAGTAAGGTAACCGAAAGGGACTTACTTTGAAAAAAGCATGTTTCAATTCAAGTATATATTTCTGGTTCTTTAATATTACTATCTTGACAATTAATTCGTATATCCGAAAGGAGTTCTATTAATTGTTCAATTTAAGTAATCATAAATAAGTGTAATCGAGAGAGGCATTTATGCACTTTGTGAGAAATAGAAACTGAAAAATAAATATACGCTTTTTAATAGAATTATCAAGTGAAATCAGGATCCCAACATCTTCATCATATTTGTTAAAACCAAAAGTACTTTTCACTACAGTTTGTTTGTTCATTATTTGCTTGTTAACTCTCAACTCAACCTTTTCGATTCTATCAAATAGTAATTGAAACAAGAACAATTTGTAGAATAGATAAACCAATCTCTGTGGGATCGATATCTTTCTATACTATAATTTGACAGAGTACGAGTTTAAAAATTCATATACGCTAGAGACTCGTCAGGCTCCTTCAACTAAACCAACACCTGATGATATGGCTTCATTGTGGACAGAGGCAGCGGGTGGAGTAAACAAAGGCAGAGTCTACGGACTAGGAATACGTCGACCTACAGGTCATCCAAACCCACTCTTATCCAATTCTTCTTCTTCTCAAAATCAAGAAAAAATGGAAGATATGAGAAACGAAATTCGTGATTTGAAGCAACAATTGGACTCCCAATACGGAACATTTGTTAAGATGAAGAAATTCATGAGAAAACATGGGCATGATTTATCTGATGATGAGGATGAACAAACTGAATCTGATGTGTAGTAGTTTAGTTGTGATGTTTTGGTTGATTGGTAAACTTGATTGTGAGAGACAACTTTATGTATTGTTTTTAAACTTGAATGCGGGCTACTATTTGGATGTTTTATGCCCAAAATTGTTAGGTTTAATGGTTGGTATTGTTGGTTTAAGTTGTGTTAATGGTTGGCATTGTTGATTTAGATTGTGTTAGTGTATTGTTAGTTTAGATTGTGTAAATGTATTGTTGGTTGGCATTATTGTATTAATGTCTCGTTGTTTTAGATTGTGATAATGTATTATTGGTTGGTATTTTCTTGTTTGTAATAGTTTGACAAGTGGTGTGGCTCGAAATTGGGAAAAATTCTATCCAGTTTTATAAAAAATTCCGACGGAAACAGTCGGACAGTTGCCCAGATTTAACAATAAATTCCCAGATTTTTGACCGATTCGGTCGGAAATTTTTTAAAAAAATTAATATACAATAGTTTTCGATGGATTCCGTCGGAAATTAAATAAAATTTAATTTTTAATTATTAATTTTTGACTGATTCTGTCACGACCCAAAATCCCTAAGGTCGTGATGGCGCCGGACGTCATTGTCAGGCAAGCCGATTATTAATTGATTGAAATAATTTCCGGTTTTTAACATTTATGAAAAATATTTCCTTTCACTTTACTACATATTAACCAAATAAAATTTGTCAAGTAAAATAATGGTTTGAATACTACACTTTAGCAAATATATCCCAGAACCCGGTGTCACAAGTACATGAGCAATTTCTAAGAATTTATACAATCATCACAAAGCCTGTCCGAAATATAAATTTGGACAAGAAAATTTAAAATAAAATAAATACAGTACGAGGGAGACTCTGTCAGCTGCGGATCGTCTCCGGATGATGCAGCTCGCCTAAGTCTCCAAATCCTCCACATTGCGATGAAACTACCTGTGCAATAAAATGCACAACAAGTGTAGTATGGGTACAAAAAACAACGTGTACCCAGTAAGTGGCCCGCCTAACCTCAGAGAGGTAGTGACGAGGGATCAAAATTAGACACTTGCTAAAGGTCAATTTAGATTAATTAAGTGCGACACTAAGCATGATTATCATAGGCAATTTATTAAAATCAGGAATAAATATTTTCAACTCCGTTCACGTTTAACACTTTATATCTTCGTCATATTAATAACAATTAATCAACATGAGTGATTTAATCAAATAACAATTAGTCGACGGGAAGGAACAACTTTTTCCAAAATCTTTTTAATAACTTTAAATCTCTGTCATGTTAATTGACAACTTAATATTCCAGGTCAGTAATCAGGCAAAAATCATAGCAACTACGTAGTAAATAAAATGCACAAGCAATGCCAAGGGTCGAACGGCGCGAACCAACAATAATAAATTGTGCACTGCCGAGGGTCGATAGGCTCGAACCATAGATGTATCTATCTGCCCCGCTTGCGAATCGATCATGCGACGTGGTTATACATACAAATAATAAGGCTATCCTGCTCGCGAATCATACCTGCGACTCAGGTGCTCATATGTACACATATCCACATAATAAATCCGTATTTTTATCAAGAAAGCAATTTTTCTCAGGAAAGTGGTAAAATTCTTCTTAAAGGAACATGAAATATAGCTTTTAAATCTTTATTTTGAAACTCATTTGCCAAGTATAATGATATTCCATAATACAACCCTACCAGGTATACAATTATCCACAGAGGGATCAATTCTCTTTCTAAATGATTAAGAAAATGAACTATATTCTTCTTTAGATATTCAATTACGATTTCAATTATATTAGCAGTTTAATATTACAGGCAGGATCACAAGTACAACACATAAGGCATGCTAGTGGGTCCCAGACTACCCGGACATGGCGTGCGTACGTAGCCCCCAAAGATAATAGCATATACTTAATTAATTCAACTAGGGGGACAATTCCCCCTCACAAAGTTAGAAAGGAGACTTACCTCGCTCCGAAATTCCATAACCGGCCTCCAAGCCCTTCCGTTGACTCCAAACGGACGCACAACGCCCCAAACATATCCAAACAACGACAACCCAATGAAAATATACTCTAATATTTACAACAATTCCAAATTATATAATTTACCAACCCCGTTTAGTGAAATGACCAAAATGCCCTCGGACCCACGTGCCCGGAATCCGAAATTTCTCGAAGATATGTTCTACCCATAGCCTTATTAACTCAAATATATAATTTACTCTATATTCCATGCTAAATTCGTGATAGAAATCCAAAATACCATTTCTAGGTTTTTCTTCAAAATTTCCCAATTTTTCATGTTTTAATCCATGCAGATACCTTGTATTTAACTTGAGATGTGTGGGAATAACTTACCTTGACATTGATGATGAAATTCCCCTCTTGAAGCTCTCCTAAAATCGCCTAAGCCATGAGAAAAATGAGAAAATGAACCAAGATCCTTGTTTTAAAACATTCTGCCCATGCCGATTTTCGCACCTTCGATCCAGTCCTCGCACCTGCGGCTTCCTTCTCCTCCATCCGGATCCGCACCTGCGAACCGTTGCCCGCATCTGCGCCTTTGCAGGTGCGGAAATTTCATCGCACCTGCGATCCAAGCCAAGTCAGCCCACTCTCACACCTGCGGCGCCAAAGCCGCACCTGCGACCAAATCCTCGCAGGTGCGGTCACACCAGATGACGGCAATTCCAGCCTTCTTCATTCAACTTGATCTGTTAACCACCCGGAATCACCCGAGGCCCCCGGGACCCCGTCAAATTATACCAACCTGTTCCAAAACATAATGCGGACTTGCTCGAGGCCTCAAATCACATCAAACAACATCGAAACCACGAATCGCACCCAAATCCCAACTTTATGAACTTAGAAATTTCCAACTTCTACATCTGATGTCGAAGCCTATCAAATCACGTCCGATTGATCTCAAATTTTGCGCACAAGTCATATTCAATATTACGGACCTGCTCCAACTTCAGGAATCGCATTCCGACTTTGATATCAAAACTTCCACTTCCGATCGGATTTCTCAAAAACCTTCAAATTTCTATCTTTAGCCAAATGACTTCAAAATGACCTACGGACATCCAAATTCACTTCCGATCGCATTCCCAACACCAGAATCACCACACGTAGCTGTTCCCAGACTCTGAATCCCAAATGACATCAATAACTCTGAAATGCACGTCAAGCCCAAGTTTATGAAATTCTTCTAAAATGCTAACTTCCACAATATGCACCGAAACGCTCCCGGCTTATCCAAACCCCGATCCGGACATACGCCCAAGTCCGAAATCATCATACGAACCTGCAGGAACCTTCAAATCCTAATTCGGAGGTCGTTTACTCAAAATTCCAATCTTAGTTGATTCTTCCAACTTAAAGCTTCTGAAATGAGAATTTTCTTTCCAAATCAACTCTAAATTTTTCGAAATTCAATTCCGACCACACCCACAAGTCATAATACCTGAAATGGAGCTTCTCACGACTTCAAACCGCTGAACGACACGCTAAAGCCTAAAACGACCGGTCGGGTCTGATCACGCTCAACTATGTCTTCTGTAAAGACTAAACGGGCGTTGCAAATATAAATCTGG